>PVJA010001069.1:0-101990 GCA_004027025.1 Myocastor coypus | reverse complement strand
GATCTGATGATGAAAATATGTAATATAACCATTGTTAAATTTAAACAATAAAAATATTAAATTAAAAAAAGAATATAGAATATGGGAAGTTTAATTTTATTTTTTCAAAGAGATAAGTATGATGGTTGATTGTTATCTTCTATATATAACAAACATATTCAGTAGAATGATGCCTTGATAGGTCTTACAATCCTGATCTTATCTGGTGATGTTGCCTCTGCAAGATTTACTATATGGCTTATATTATAAATTAATTACAATTACTGATTCTATTATATATTTATATCATCCACTTTAATACCATGTCCAGAAAGTGGGTAATTGACCACTATTAAGAAATAGGTATATAAAAATGAAGTACTTAAAATGAATAATATAGTACATGTGTGCCTTGACGTAAAATAAAATCATTATCTCCTTGTCAGTATTTAAAAATATAATAAGAATATATTATTAACATTTTCCATTTTTGAGTACACTGGCTCTGTCAGCTATGCTTAATAGGTTTTTTTAAGCTCATGTTTCAGAAAATCATCTTTGTAATAGTCACCAGACCCATTTATCAAAATCAGCTTCACTTAAACTATAAAATTATAAAATTGGAAAACATGTTATTTTGTACTGCTGCACAGTCTTCTGAATCTGTTCCTTTATTCATTTAAATAATGAATATTTTAACAGCTTAAAAAACACAGGTGTTCTTTTCATTTTTAGCTTAAAACTCTAATCATTTATGGGGGGGTGGTAGGGCTCTAAATTTTTTCTGAGTCTCTTTCATAGCCACATAGGGTGGTTGTAGTTGTATTAACCACAGTGTGAATCTTACAATGTCACAAGATATGATCAGGACTGTAAGGCCCATTAAGGCATCATCCTACTGAACATATTTATCAATGACTAATCCACACAAAACAGTGTACACATCTTAATTTTAAAATCAAGATGCGTAGTTAGCATCGAATGGACAGAACAAGAGATTTAAGAGTATTTCTCATGAGGTGTCAGTTAAGATACTACAAAGATTTAAATGAAGATGAGAAAGTTTTGTACTTAGGGTTTTACTTCATTTCCACATGGAAAAGATCAGCATAGCTGTTTAAAAGAGAAAGAAGAAACAAAAACTAAGACTTAAAGATTTGGATTGACTTCAAGTCCCTAAATCATGTGGCTTTTCTGACAAGTGACACCACGGGCCTCTAAACAGTAGTGGCTGTGGTATATGGAGACCAATTAATCCAAAAAACTCTACACTGTACAGACAATGCCCAATTAATCCAAAAAACTCTACACTGTACAGACGATGCTTTCAGTACTCCATCGAATTTTGACTGCAACATTTAAAAACCTAAAAAGCTCATGTGCTCACATAGAGGACTAGCACATCTAGAATTGATATCCCAGAAGTCAACATTTTCCTTAGAGAAGAGATCTTGATGAAAATGGCAGGAGGATCAAAACTGTCCTTCCCAGTCATCAAAAGTGTTAGACTGGCCGGGCGTGGTGGCGCATGCCTGTAATCCCAGCACTCGGGAGGCTGAGGCAGGAGGATTGGTGCGAGTTCGAGACCAGCCTGGGCTACAAAAGTGAGCTCAGGACCAGCCTCAACTGCATAGCGAGACCCTATCTCAAAAAGACAAAAAAAAAAAAAAGTGTTAGACTATGGGAACGAGGTGAAATCTCATCTCTTTCATTTCTTTCCCTCTTCTCTTTTTGTGGTGTTTTATAACAGTGCTCAGAAAAAATGGATAGAATATAAGAGGCCGTCAGATTTAGACTAAATATGAAAAAGATGTTTCTGGCCATTCAAACTGATTTGATTTTAGAAATAGAATCAAAGGAAGGTAAAGTGATGGTACACTTTCCTGAGTATGATGCAATTTCCATGATAGATAAATAAGAAAGAGCATTAGAGTAAATGAGTTGTTTCCAGTGGGTGCCTTTTCTTATTTTATTGCTGAAAAGTGTTGAACTCTCCAAAATGCTAATATCTCAGTATTCTAAGTGCAAAATACCTCAGTGTGCCTCAGAGAAGAGGTGTTTTGCTTGTCTTTTTCCTGTGATGGAATTTTGTAAACCAGGGCTCAGATCTAAGCTGTGTTCCGCATAGAGTAGGAATATTGAATCTTCTTGGGGAACTTTTCTTTAAAGCATTCATTTATCTGGGCTGCAAGATGTGTTCAGTACCACTATGGAGCTCGCCAGACTTTATAATTAACAAGGTTTTTGGAAAATCTAAAATATTATTTTCTTTTCTATGGTTCCTCTAACTCTTCCATGAAAATGTCTAGTAGTAAAATAAAATAGCTAGATCAAAAGGGATTTCTACTCTTACATTTTTTTTTACACCAATCTCCCTACTGATTTCCATAGTGGTTGTATTACTTAAAATTCTCACCAAAAATGTGGAAAGAGTCCCACTTCCCCTCTGACTATACCACCATGTCTCATTGCTTCATTTTTGGTGACAACCATTCTTTGTTCAATATGATAGAATCTCATGTTTATTTTAATTCGCATTGGAGGTGTTGGTCTTTTAAAAATGTATTTATTGGCCATCTGCACATGTTCTAAGCAGTGCCTATTCATTTCAGTTGCTCACATATTCATTTCAAGGAGTCTCTCAGCTGTTGAGAAATGCTTGCATTATATCATTTCAAGATTGCACGTGGATTTCTTTCCACATCTAAGAGCAGTTTATATGTGAATTTCTTCTAGTGAATACGTCGCAGTTGTTCAAGAAGCAGTGAAAGAATGAGTAAATAAATGGGCCAGACTGTGGGAAATTTAAGCTCAGTAACCTTGGATTTAACCTACTTCACAAGTTAGCCATGATAAATGTACATTAATTGGATGATAATTAAATTCCACTCTGTGTTTCTGAAAGCATTAAAAAAACCAATCATTTAATACCATCTTAAAACATCTTACTGATTTTACATGGTGGTAGTGTTTTCCAAATTACAGAATAACTATGGGCTAGAGGCATGAATCATCTTTTCTTCTACAATGTTTTCCAACAAAAACTTTATAAAAGGATCATTAAAAAAGTTTAAAATGGCTATTCTACATCTCTAACTACAGTAGATCTTTCCATACTGGGTAGGTGTTGGTTTGTGAATTTTGAGTCCTCATGTTCTTTCTTTTCACGCATTTTTCATAGTGAGATTTTTGTCAGTTGATAAGTAACTTCTTAAAACTTCCTCTAGCAGAAGATAAAAGATTTAAAAATCAAATATTTAGGAATATACTTGAGGGCACCAGCAAGATAGCTCTGTGGACTAAGCCCTTGCTTGGGCAAGTGCAGGGACCAGGATTCGATCCATGGTCCTGCATGCTGTGCCAGGCTAGGCACACCAAGCTGGCAGCCAAGTCCGGACATGGTGGCAAATGCCTATAATCCCAGAACTGGGGTGGCTGAAAACCAAAGGATCACTATGAGCCTGAGCTGTGTAGTGAGACCTTGTATCAAATACATAAAAATGGGGGTTTTGTCGGCGAGGATGGCTTCCAGCAGGAGAATTTTGAGCTTTACTGAAAGGCATCAAAAACTAGCAGATATAAACTACAGCAAGAAATTGCATGTCGAAGCACTAAAAAAGATGGAGAGTCAAGTCAGGAGTCAAATTGTGCAAAATGAAATCAAATACATAAAAATGGGTTTGGGTGGAGAATATATTTTGAGTTACCCAAGGGAAAAAGAAATCAGCGTTCACTGAGATTTTCTTTTTTTTTTTATTGCACCAGTTACCATGATAGGTACTTTATTCATATGGCTTATTTTAATCTACAAAATGATTGCTGATGGCAAGTCATTTATGGATTTGCTTCAGGTCTTTGAACATTTTCTGTTTGAGGGCACAACGCTGGAAGCAAGGCAGATCCATGGAAAGCAGGGCAGACAAGCTCTCAGAATTCTTATAGGGCACACTGTAGAATCTGAAAGGCTATTACCATGCTTTACCATTGGAGAGGCAGCCTTGAACAGTTTTGAGATCTTGCGGAAGTCACAGAAGTAAAAAGAGGCGCACTTGTTTTAATCCAAGCCTAACACCAAAGGCTGCCTATCTTTCATTCGCCAGCTTCCCTCTTACCAAGATATGAGTAAGATCTGAGTATCATGACCATATCAAAGCTATTACTCTGAAAAGACCCCAAGTCAGTTTTTTTAGTAACCTTTCTTAAGCAATTCTCAGATAACCCTTTTCTAACTCTTAACTTTAATGAAGAACACAGACCTATGTTATGTTAGAGGTTATATATTTAGTGTCCAAAATTTAAATCACTGCAAAGTAAATCTTTCAATAGTGGATTTTCCAAACAGCCTTAGACATGTGTAGGAAACAAACATTTCAGAATTGCTTTTATGACAAGAAAGCATGATTTCAGCCAACGGAAGTATACCACTGTGCTTTCTCCTGCGAAGTGTGACTTGGAGAAATGAGATTTATTGTGTATAGTACATGTATAGTACATGCAGTAGAGTAGCTCTACTGCAGACCTGTGCTACTCTTCACCCTGGCCTTTCTACCATATACACTTCAGTATCAGTAAAGATGTCTGTTTATTGATGATGGAGTAGAAATCACCTCTGACTATGAGATTTGGAGAACCTTTGAAAGTGTTGTGGCTTCTAAATAGTAGCAGTCTTCTGAGGTAATTTTATTGTATCTCATCTTCTTCATGTTATACATCTGTAAAAGCAAACGGATATGACTAAATTTTCCTAGAATTTCATGAAACTACATACTTTCCAAGTCTGACCCTGCGGAATTCCACATTAACTGCAATGCAAGATGGATGGGTTTGCTGGGGAGAAGTGTGGTCTTTGAAGTCATAAAACTCCACCTCTACCATTAAGTGAAAATTTAGCTTTTGGATGTTATGGATTTCTCATCTGGAAAATGAGATTACCTCTACTTTGCAGGTTTGTTCTCTGGATGCAATATATTATGAGACATTAAATTGGAAAGTCTGTGGAATAGACTCTCTTTGAAATATTATCATCAGTATCATTGCTGCCACTGCCCCAACATGACACACTGTATCTAATAACTGGGAAGTTCTCTATACCATCTGTTCCCTGATCTGTCCACATGAACATGTATTAATTTTCCCTTGGCAACAAACAATCAACTTGCAAGTTTGTTTCTATATCCTCCATGTATCAGTCAGTAGCATTTTTTTTTTTTTTTTTTTTTTTCTAAAGAATTGCCTTTAAAATTTATTTTTTTTCTTATTTCAGAACTTTTGTTTATTTATTTATTTTTATGGCCGGCTCAGCCTGCCCTAATGGCAGGGCTGGCGCAGCATGTGGTGCCAGGGATCGAACCGTGGTCCTGAAGCCACCTAAGCTTTCCTAAGCAGGTGCTTTAGACCACTGAGCCATCCTGCCGGGCCCCCAGAGCATTTTCTTTTCATTTGCAGCAAAGTCTCTGCACATCACCTTTCAGCAGGGAGGCATTTGGCTTCCTCAAAGGCGCTTCCCCTGATGTGATTAGCAGATGCTCTCAGTAGCACACACTTCTTTGATTAATGAGACAGCATCATAGCCAAACTCCAGAATGGAAAAATCTTCCATCTGAGTTTCTATAAATGTCATTTAACATATTATTTATGAGTTATCTCTGATTGTATGAGCAAGACAAATTATTTGAATTAGAATGTCTACTTCTTAAGCAATTTATGAAGATGAATATAATATTCTCCCTGAAGTATTCCTTTGAAATTTTCAGTAGGAATAATAACTGCAATGTCCTGTAGTTTGAAAAACAAATTAAGACAAAGCATTTATCCGTGCTAAAATTGGATTTACCATTTGAATTGACATTTGTTTTACTCTACGTCAAGCAAAATGTTAATTTCAGTAAATTTTGAATCGCTTGATATTTATTTCATTGGGTCTAATGTATTATTGAAGAATAAACTGTTAATTATAATTAGGCAGTGAAATTTCGATTGAAGGTAGAAACAAATAAGGCTCTAATTTAATAAATAATTACATAAAAATGGAAGTTGAATGTATGTCATCCTCCCAAGTTGGTTCTGTTATACATTTAGGATTAGCTGATAATCCAGGCACTCCAAAAATCTTCTTCTGTTGTTGACTTCTAATAATGTGACCTCACAGCTAGGGAGTGTTGGGGAATTGAATATATTATGTATTATTACATAATTTAATATATAACACATGTTACTCTCCCAGATTGCTTGGGATCATCCGCAGAGTTAAATCCATGTGACAAATAGCTCTTCTTTTCTTCATTTTGCTTGGGTAACAAGGTCTTTTTAATTCAGGTTTTTTTTATATATATAATTTTCACTAAAGAACTTTTTCTTTTCTTTTGTAAACTTGTTTTGTGAGACCCGACACATGTGATCTGATTTCAAATTAGTATTCCTAATTTCATAGTTTTCTCATATACGTAAATATATGATCATTAAAAAAAGTTAGTTTTTTGAAGGTGTACAACTACACATACATGGACTTTTGAGAAAAAGCTAAGTAGAACTAGAGCACCACATATTTGCATATCAAAGCATCTATACTTGGAAATTATTGCTGCATCCCAATTTGCACTTTTATTATAATAACATGAACTAAATGTTGCTTAATTTCAGTTTTATTTGTCTAAGTTTTCTAAGCATGGACTTGGAATAAAATATCTAACCTTTATGAAGCCAAGGATTTTTAGGGTTTTTTGTTTGTTTGTTTGTTTGTTTTTAGGGAAGGGTCTACAGAGTGCTCAAAGTCTCACTACTAGACTGGACTTGTAGTGATCGACCTGTTTACAGCCTTCCAAGAGCTGGGATTACAGGGATGCACCACCATGCCTAATCTCTGCCAGGGATTCTTAGAGTAAGATTAGTCTCAAATACTAAACCAGTTTTAAGTCCCATTTCATATGTTATACTTTTTCTGTTAAAGCTACTGAATGTTAAACTAGCAGGCAATAGAGAGTAAAATCAACTAAAGTGAAAATGTGAACATCCTGAAATAAAGACAGTATTACATGCAGACTAATTAAAAGCAGAGGGATGAGTAGTTTGGCAGGAACATTAAGATAGCTGGAAAACAGGAAATAAGGATTGCCTTAGTCTTACATAATGTGAAAGGACTAAATCCTCCACTAGCAATAAACAGAGCAAAGGAACTGACTTCTTCGGCATTAGGCAGTCATTTACCAGGGGAAATGAGATTAGACAGTCTTCATTTCAAGTATGCTTAATTTTCTTAAAGCTTGCAAAAATGTAATTTGCCAAGTTGAAATCAATTTTCTTGTCAGTTACCTACAGATATTTGTAATAAGAATATAACACATCCTTCCTTGGCCACGTGCTGTTCTGGGCATAAATTGGATTTTTGTTTTTGAACAGGAAATTTATGAAATTGTCAAAATACAAGATTCTGCAACTGAGAAAGAAAACATGAAATTTTGCAAAGGACAAAAAGAAAAAAAGTTACATGGATAAAAGTTGGTATAATTGTTAAAAAAAAAAAAAAAAAACACCCTGCAATTTCCCCTTTTTGTTTTGTTTTGTGTTTGAATTTGAGAGTCATATGTATGTTTATAATTAGTTATTTATGAGTGTTTATCTTTGGGGCATCACTATAAATTTTTAAATGATCCCTTCAGAATGTGAGTGTCTAGCTGTGTTATGTATTATAAATGCAAGAACACTTAGGCATGATTCTTGGATACCTGAAAAAATAAAGCTCTGCAGGCTGCATCCATGCAGCCTTGCCCCCAGTGATGTGTGCCTTCCTCACTGCAGACGCTGAGCTGTGTTGGAAGGTAGGAATGCAGAACTAGTCTGCTGTCACCTTGGTCTGATGGCTGAAGCTGCTGTCATGCAGTGTTGTTTCTGAGGTATTGGCAGAGTGCTCTAAGAATAATAGGAGCAGATTTGAAGGATATAAAAAAAGTAGTTAGGTAATGCTTGGTAGATAGGGGCTACACTTGAGCTGGCCCTTGAAAGTAATGAGGCATTATCAAAGGCAAGGAGTCGGAAGGACTTTCTAGGTCAAGAAAAAGTTTTTGTAGTAAAAGTTGAGTGGCCTCAGAGCTGGTGAGAAATGCTTGGTTAGGTGAGCTGAGACCCAGCAAGGTCACATTTTGAAGCATCTTGTATTTTAAAATAATATTTTCCTAGGGGCTGGGGAGATAGCTCAGGGACATAAGTGCCTGCCTGGCAAGTGCAAGGTCCTGAGTTCAATCCCCACTTCTACAAAAAACAAGCAAAACAGAAAAACTACTAGCCACATGTAGCTAGGGCCCGACAGGATGGCTCAGTGGTCTAAAGCCTGCTTAGGAAAGCTCAGGCGGCTGCAGGGACGACGTTTGATCCCCAGCACCACATGCTGTGCCAGCCCTGCCCTCAGGGCAGGCTGAGCTGGTCATAAAAATAAATAAACAAACAAAAGTTCTGAAATAATATTTTCCTGTGCTGAGGAGATAGCTGGGAAGTCTAAGCATCTGCCTGGCAAGCACAGTGACCCAGGTTCAATCCTATGTACCACATACAGTGCCAGCCCCACACCAAGCTAACGGCTAAAACTGGATGTGGTGACACACACCTGTAATCTCAGAGCTTAGACAGGAGATTCTCTGAGTCTGAGCTGCTGTAGCAAGACCCTATACCTAAATAAATAAATAAATAAATCTCTAAAAACTCCAAAAAATATGACAGTTTTCTAAAGACTTCAGGATATATAGGTTAGGGATTGTCATGATTGGATGGTTGGTGGAGAAAGATTATTGTCCCACTTTCCTAAAGCTTTTGAAGGGCTTAGGTTGGAGCTATTATAATTAGATGTAGAATTTAGAAGATACACCTTGCAGCCACATAAATAGCAGATGAGCTTATTGACATGATTCCCACTTCAGGTACTAGGTTGCACCCAGAGCCTCACAGATGTGAAGAAATCATTTCCACCATGCCAGATCCTCAGGCATTCATCAGTCTTCTTAGCAGCTATTCAGATGGTGACACTCAAGTGCCAGGTGCAATGAAGGGAAGAGCCACATGTCAGGAGATGAGCCTCGAGACTGTGACAGCGATATGGCTGAATGCAAACAGAACCTTGTTTTAAGTGACTGAGAGGGTTGTTGTGTGTCCTTCCTGCCCCAGCCCTCTCCCAGGTGCTCCCAATCAAGTACGTCTGCTCATTCTTTGCATAAATGTCTTTGCTAAAGGGCTGAACCCACATATGCTGGGTTCTCCTAGGCATTTCCAATGTCTCACAAAATAATTTGTACCAGTATTTTGACAAATAGTATATATCCTATACATCACATATAATAAATTACATATATATAATTATATGTGCATATTTTATGTATATATTTATATAAATTTATATATGCATACATATAGAAGGAAAGAGCAGGGAGAAGCTAAGGTTAAAGGATATGTTCTTTTCTAATGGAAGTAAATAAATCTGTGCTACAGCCAACCATTGCAAGAAGAAGTGCAGGAAAAGCAGAAAATTGGGGGAAGATAAGGATTCATTGTAGAGTCTGTAGTACCAGTTTCTCTTAAAATCATCACCCCTCCAAGATGCAATTTTATATATGATTATAAAGTTGTAAGAAAGAATTGGATATCCATGCATTTTTTTAAGCAGATAAGGACACTTGAATACAATAAGGGGCACTGGCAGGTGACAGCCAGCCTGATTCCACAGCTGCAGTAGTGCGGAAGCACTAGACCAGAAGTGCTTTAGAGGAAGAAATTTTACCATGGTGTTAAGTAGAAACTGGAGCGAGGACTGACTCAGGAGCCACCCACACAAGGACACAGTGAAGAGTTTTCCAATTTTCAGGTCCTAGTTAGAGCAGTTCCCTGAGTAGGCTTAAAGCTGGAGAGCTTGAGTATCCAGTGAATAGAGAACTCCAGAGCTCATGGTCTGTGCAGCACGAGAGTGTTGGAACAAGACAGAAGGATGGGCTAGCAAGAGACTGCTGTGACCTGCCTTGTTTGGCCTGCTTAGGAGTTGGGAGTTGGTGTGCAATAAAGAGCCATGAAAGATTGTAAGTAAGGTGGGTATTCTTCACTTATGTTCCCTCTCCTCCCAACTATCAGTAAATTATGCATGATTGACCAATGTATATTCAGTTGAATGCATGATAGTTTGTGTAACTTACAGAAAACTGGGAATCGTAAGATGTGAACTTAGATCTTACCTTGCTTGGGATTTAGGTGGCTATACAACCTGGAATCAGACAAACAACCCCTTTTTGTTTCAGCTGTGGTAATCTGAGAAATAATGGACCCAAGTTCAGTTATCTCTAATGTCCCTTCTTGTTTTAAAATTCTGTGGTTATGTAGTCAAGAAAAGAAATTCAATGGAAATTCTTTCTTTACTTTTCTTTTTTTTTTTTTGTCCTTTTGAGACAGTCTTGCTGTGCAGTTTAGGCTGGCCTTGAGCTCACTTTGTAGCCCAAGGGGGCCTTGAACTCACAGTCATCTATATTCAACGTATATTCTAGTAGTCAGTGGTGAACTTGAAAAACATTGCTCATTCTCAGCATTCACTCAAGGGACGAGAATGGAAGTGGGTCCTAGTGATTTATACTTTTAATAGCAGGTAATTTATGAATTTTATTTTCAAATACACTGGTTAGGAGAATCTGGATCTTATATGTTTTACAGAGTATAGTTTTAGTTCTTAAATCTACCACTTACTCATTTTCACATCAAAAGCTTTACCCTTCCATAGTGGGGAGGTTTATATATCATTCTTCTGGGTCTTTCCTTTTCTAACTGCCATTACTGATGGTGTCCTGATACAAGTATTTTAGTTCTGCTTTATTATGCTTTCAGTCAAAACAGTAATATATGTACATGGCAAAGATATTTTGAAGAGTAATAAAGAGTAGAGACTGCAGTTAAAAGTAAATTTCCTTTCCAGTATAGACATCCAGTTGTTCAGCTCCTCTGAAATAACCCATGGTGTCTGAAATAATCCATAGTGTCTTCTACAGTAAAGAATTATGAAGTGTTATGTACATATACCAACTCCCTGTGGTGACCATAATCATTATGTACTGCAAATGTGTACTAATAAGAAATGGTTATAGTTGCGCTAAATGGCATAAAATTGGAACTTGATATATACTCTGCTAGAAATGTACTACAATTTATTTTATTTTATTGAAGTTTAGAATAGAGTATTTATTGGAAAAGAAAGCTGCTGTCCAAGAGGAGAACAGAAGAGGGACCCTAGTGGGTTGCCCCCTGTACTACATTTTATATGACCTACAATGGTAACATGTATTTTGCATCCTTTTTATAATGAAAAGAAATTTGTCAGCACATGTGAAGACAATTGAAGCAATATGAGATGTGATTGAAAATCACACAAAATGTGTAATTTTCAGAAATTTATTGCAGTACAAGACATTACCATTAATCCCACCAAAATGCTCTCCCTAGTATCAAAGACACCTATCCTATCATTTAAGCCACATTCTGAAGTAGGTCTGGAAAGTCCTCTTTCAGGATTGTCTTTACCTGAGCTCTCTCAGATGCTTCAACGTATTGAACCCTTTCACAGTATTTACTTTTCATGGTCATTTTGACTTTGTGAAAGAGCCAGAAGTTGCAAGATGACAGATCCAGAGAATATGGGAGATGAAAAACACGATCATTTTTTTATGAGCTTGCTTTTCCGTTGGATGACACTCAACAGCAGCATTCGATAAATTTTTCATCACAACTTATAAAAACACTCAATGAACTAGGACTCCCAGAACTGTTTCAGAAAGTAGCAAGAATGATGGGGTCGTGTGTTTTAAGTGACGGGGAATACAGTGGTGGTGGAGGGGGTTAACAGCAATGTGTATTTTGCAGTAGTAATTGCATGAAAATTTAAACATTCCTATATTTCAATCATACCTCACAGTTTTCACAAATTAAGAAGAAAGTAGAGATATAAATTCAAAACAAACAAGAAGGTAGAGACGTTAAAGTATAGGTATAAAAAATTTACCAGAGGTGAGACTGTCCTAAGAGAATTCCACTCATCTTATTTCTTCAGGGAAAAACTGAATAGCTTAGAGTTAGTGGATTCAGAAAGAAAAAAAAAAAAAAAAAAACTCTGAGAGTTTATTTATGCATTATGTTTCACTTCTTCCCTGGGAGTTTTACACTATTTTGAGGAACTTCAAGGCTTGAGTTAGTCTAATATGCTCTCCAAGGAAAGCTTCATAAATAAGCTATATTCCTTATGATCTTTGTTTTTGATGCAAAGACAGTAATGGTCAGGGTTGACTAGTGGTTCTGTGGTATTAAGCAGACTCTGACTATTAAACTCATGGACTTTATTTCTTGCTCTGTTGTCGTCAAGCTGTTATGCGTTGGCTTAGCCTCTGTTCTCCGTTATACTCTCTCCAAGACCACGGTGATAGAGCAGCCATGTAAGGCAATGTTAATCACTGGCAGTGTGAGAGGGGAACTCTGGTTGGCCTAATGTTGGCAATTGAGCTCTATGCTCTGGAGGTGGTGAATGTCACCGTGCCCTAACTCATTTTACACAGCTTGGGGAATGGTACCACCAAACCTCAGAGGAGTCAGGCAGCTGCAGTCCTGCCATGTGCCAGGGAAGAAGTAAATTCAGAAATGTGTTGCAAACAATGTGAAGAACCACTTCGACCCGGTTTAGCTGCTTCTCATGAGAAAAACACACTTCCTTCTTTCCCCACAGGAAGAAGTAGATAGGGTCATTTTGTTAGTCCCTGCGTGTTGCATAGTAGTTTGCTCTATGTAGAGTTCATTCACTTGAAAAACCTATTGTAATAAAGTACCATAAGCTGGATGGTTTTCCTGGTAAAAATGTTTTGTCCCACTGTTCTGGGTGCTACAAGTCAAGAACAAGTGCCTTCCAGGTTCATTCCTAAGTCTGTAACAGTTCCTTCCATGCCTCTTACCTGCCCTCTGGTGGTTTTCTGGCTGTCTTTGGTGCTCCTTGCTCTGTAGAAACAGCATCCTTGTCTCTGAATTTGTCTTCATGTGTCATTTTCTATGTGTAAGCAGGATATCAGTCTTCCTGGATGAGGGCCACCCTGGTAACTTGATTTTAACTTGAGTATTTTTTCAACAGTCTATCTTTAAATTTTACCACTCTCTGAGGCAGTGTGGTTGAGACTGCAATATATGAACATGGGGAGAGGGCAGATACAGCCTACTTCTCAGATGGAGTGATGCAGGGTGGGTAATCAGATTTCAACATGGCTCATATTTGTATAGAGACCATTAAATGCAAAAGGCAAGTATGTTATCAATCTGCCCACCCTCCCTTAATAGAGACACATGTGTACTCACATGCTCTCTCACTCATGCATATTCAGATGGAAAAAAGAATTAGCATAATAAGAACCACTATTTAGCATGGAGAAAAAGGCAATACAGTACTACTAATCTGAAACAATTCCAAAATCTCACTGGGGAGCTATTTCAAAGCTCTTTGTCTTGGGTCAGATGCATTCTGTACTAAGCTGTAGTACTGCTTGCTGACAGAAGGTTCTACCCATTGATTTTGGGCTGCTGGGCTGACTCCAACTCGTAGGTTAGCTGAGCTCTTGTTTTCCTCTAAGATACCAGTTGAGTGAGCATCAGAAAGCATGCTCTGGTGGGGCCTCAGTGGCTTTGCATAAAGAGGAAGAGGAAGAGGAAGAAGAAGAAGAAAGGAAAAAAGTGAAGCTTCAGCTAGAAAGGTTGATTTAGAGCTGATCCACACATTGAAATTAAAGAGTCTTCAAGAAATAACATGTTATTTGGGATTTAGAATGTCATGCATAATTGATCAAGCTACCATGCATAATTGATCAAAGCTTAATAAATATAAATATAAACTATAACCAATTAAAATGATATAGTTAGCCTTAGAGAAGTATCTGTTTAATCAAGTTTAATTCATATTGCCCATTCTTATTGCAATTTGAAAATGTATCCCAAGCCACACCTGTTGGAATTTAATCGCCCATTCATCAAAACATGAGGCCTTTGCCCTGCAGGAGAGATCAGTGCTATGATCGTGGGAGTGAGTTAGCTGTCCAGGGAGTGGACGTCTTAATAACCGGGTGAGATTGCCCTCCTTGCCTTTTCTTTATCTCCTGCATGTTCTTCTGATGATTCCCCTTCTGCTGTGGGTTCATGGACAGAGGCCCTTGCCAGGCGTGGACTGTCAAGCTTGGCTTTCCCTGCCTCCAGAACTGTAAGAAATAAATGTCTGTTGATTATTGCCTTGGGCATCCTGTGATAACAGTACAACATGAACTTTGACAAATTATATTGATCCTATTATAAGGTGACCCTTGGTGGCTTTTATGACAAGCTACAAGTTTTACTATTTGGCTTGAGGATCATGAGGAAGGACTAAAGATTTTCCAGAAAGTTTCAGAGGGTTCAAGAGCCTAACTCCATTCACTAAATCTTAAAATTTGGCTTAAAAATAATCTACACGTAAAACCTTAGTCAACTTGATTTTCCAGAAAGTTTCAGAGGGTTCAAGAGCCTAACTCCATTCACTAAATCTTAAAATTTGGCTTAAAAATAATCTACACGTAAAACCTTAGTCAACTTATAAGTCGAATGGTATTACACTGACTATTCAATAGAAGTTGAAAAATGAATATAGGCTACAATCTTTAGGGATAATTCCATTGAAGCTGATCATTTTAAAGGATAAATGAAAGTTGATTGGGATGGGAGATAAGAAAAAGTCATTTCAAAATTCAACTCAGTGACCACACTGAAAATATTAAAAACTATTGTAAGGTCCAAAAGCTTTTAATTCAGTTTGTGCTGTGAGCCTAGCAACCAGAGAACTAGTGTACATTTTGACAAGCAGGGGCCTCCTGGTTCTTTCTGTTGCTCTATTGATTATTGTGCTAGGAAAAGTACTGAAAGTTATGTTTTCCTATTTATTTCTTGTGACACTAAGAGCAGTAGTATGGGTTAAGTCAGAAGATGAAATGAAGCACCTGGTATTAAAGTGATGCCCCTTCATGTCCCCTCCACTGTCACTTGCTGCTTTCCTGACACTCATGAGCAAATGCCAGCCTTTCATAAAAAGCGACAGCTAAAGGCATGAATTAATCTTTTGAATTTGGTTCTGGCATTTTCAGACATACAGTAGCACTCAAAGATAGTTTTGAATTATGACTAATAAATAGACAGAAGGGTGGTGTGCCTTCTGCCTGCTTTCAGAAGCAAATGGAGGGTTTTGCTATCATGAAAATTATAGCTTCTTGGTTTATTTAGTACTGAGATTTTCAAACAACCTTCCTTACAATGAACTAATTTGGGCTTGGGAAAAAATAGCAGAAGATGGTTTTGTATCTCCTTTTAAGATTATGAAAGCTCTCTGAATATTAGATTTAATCACTAGTACAAAAAAGCAAGCTAGAAATAGTTCATCACCATGGAAACATTAAATTTAGTAAAATTATTAGGTAAAAATTTAATGCCTATTGTAATGCTCATTGCCCTAAATTCTCAAACTTTTATGGCTTTTGAGGTAAAATCTATGCTTTATGTTTTTGTTTTTCTCTGGAGGGCATCAAGAAACCAGTAACTATGTAATATAGGCATGTCTTATGGTATAAAATGTCATATGGTATATGAAAGTGAAAGCCTCATACCTTAAAGCCCAAGGTCTAATTCCTACCCCACCAACTGCAAATTTTCCCATGTTCAACTTTCTTGCTAAACCATTTGTGTGTGTGTGTGTGTGTGTGTGTGTGTGTGTAACCGGTGATTAAACTCAGACCCTTGTGCTTGCCAGGCAAGCACTTATTCTGAGCTATCTCCCCAACCTCTCTTGCTAAACCATTTAAGTGCGTCCATAAACACTGAAAACAGCAACACAACAGATCTTGGAACTGAGCACTGAATATACACTGAATGTTTCCACCTGTGAAATCTATAAAAAAAGCAGAACACCAGAATTTTCAAGTCAGACACAGATTCACCAATAAGGTAAGAAATAAAATGTTTTCAAAAATTAAATCTGTTTCAAAAAGGGAACATTTGGATTGTTTAGTTTGCAGAATTTTTTTTTTTTTTTAATTTTCAGAATCTTAGGAAGTCTCTACTGGCTTAGAGTCTTCTAGAGACACATTTTACAAAAAGATACTTTTTTTTTTTTGAAGTAAGACCTATGGAAATATCTTTTCATGATCAGAAACTTTTTTTTTTTTTGATCAGCAACTTTAAAAATAAATTTAAAAGAGGCTGTGGGGAAAAATAAACCATTCTCCACTGTGGGTAGAAGACTAGACTAGCACAATCACTATGTGAATCTGTGTGGAGATTCCTCAAAAAGGTAAGGTTAGGTCCCATTCTATCCAGCTATTCTCCTTCTGAATGTTTCCAAATGAATTGAAAACATTAGACCAAAGCAATACATATGTACCCATGTTAGTAGCAGTGTAATTTGTCTTAGCTAAATCTAAGAAACAACCAAAATGTTCATGAAATGAAGAATGGAACAAGAAGATGTGGTATTGGGCTGGCAAGAGAGCTCAGCAGACTTTAGGCAAGCACAGGGACTGAGGTTCAATCTTCAGTACCAACTGCTGTGCCCACCTGACCCCCAGGCATGTGGAGCAGGCCACAGAGTCTGGGAATGGTGGCACATACTTGTAATCCTAGCGCTCGGGAGGCTGAAAACAGGAGGATCACTGCCAGTCTAAGCTGGTGTAGTGAAACCCTGTACCAAATGCATAAAAAAAATATAGATGTAGTCTTTTTATACAATAGTGTATTATTCAACTGTAAAGAAAGATGAACTGGAGGCTTTTTTATAGGTAAATGGGTACAACTAGATACCATACTCTTAAATGAAACAAATCTGACCCACATGTGTATACACTGTATTAACTCTCTAATATGAGAACTTGAACAAGTAAATAAAATTGGAATGGCACAAGATGGACTGTGAAAGAAAAAGAAAGTGCTTAAAGGGAAAGAATAACTTGGTTGAGAGAAAGAAAAGAAACATACACACACACAATAGTTAAGATAACTGTACTATTAATTTCTATTTGTTTATTGGTAGGAACAGTTAACAAAATTTTTGACCAATTCTACATGCTTATATCTGGTAATCTGAACAACTACTTTGAAGATAACAATATGTAATATAGCAGCCATTGTTGAATTCCTATCATCCTTGGTTTTTTTTTTTTTTTTTTCGGAAATACTCTATGGTTTCTAATTTTTAAATTATATTTATTCACTTTAAAGTATAATTGTAAAAATAAATTCAAATAAATTTTTTGATTGGAATAGTCATCTTGTAAAAAAATAGTCTGAGCTATTAATAACTATACTCAAATGTTAAAATATTCAATAAAACCATGGGATTATAAAATAAAATTAAACTTAGAATAACTTGTCACCATTGACCTATGTTATAGGCTGAATCTGAAACAATATTCATTGTACCTGCAAATGATATTTATAGCATTGCATAAATATAAACTTCAATATTTTTGTTGTTGGTTTTGTGGAGCTCTAAGTGGAAGCACTTATTCTGAACTCAAATATAAGCATATTATTAGAGTGAAATTCATGGTGGCATAGAGAAGTGAAAAGAAAAAACTAAAAAGAACTACATGGAAAATAATACTTTCCTATGGTTTTGACACGTGCAGGGAAAACAGTTAATTTTAGAAACCATCAAAGCTTAAGTACTGTAGTTCCCCTACCAGAGGACCTTTAGAATTCTGCAGAATGGTTCAAAAATTACAGGTGGATCCCTCTCTCTTCCCTTCTCTTTACTATCTGAGAACCTGCTCCTATTTGTAGCTTGTCTAAATGCTTCCTGATCAAGCCTATGCCTGGCATGCTGTTTCTCTTGCCTGGAGCTCAAATGTAGAAATACTCACTTTCATCTTTCCTTTGCCTCATTTTCCTATTTTCTTTACACCAAATTTTATTTTGAAACCATCTCAAATCCTCACAATCTGTATACCTTCCACAAATAAATATTTCTAGTTTCAAAACCATGCATTATGGGTCAACAGTTTTGCAATGATTTCTAGGTTGTTCCCAAGAAGTCGCTTTATTTGTCCTACTTTACTGGTGATTTTATTAGGAATGAGAGGGCTGACAGAGATCTCTTTAAATTGAATTTCTGCACCAAGACAGTGTACAAGTTAATGCCTAAGGCCACAGGCCATAGAATCAGACTGCCTGGGATCATATCCAGGGCCTATCACTCACTGGAAGTTGACCCACAGCAAGTTACTCAAAATCTATGACCTCATCTGCAAAATATAGGTCAGGCTAATGGCTTCTTTCCACTATGCTATAAGGAGCAAATTATATAATCTATAGAAACTGCATATACTGGCCCCTGGCATAAGATAAGTGCTCAATATATGCTAATTTTTATTTTGCTATACATTCTGCCACCTTTTGCTCCTATTAACTGACAAAAATGTAGAACGTTCTGTAGTTCTTAAAAAAACAGAATCTCATTTTTTGTAGCCTACACATAGAAGGTAAAAGCAATGATGTAAGGTTTTTTTCTATTGTAATGCAGGACATGACAGCCACTTCATTTCTGTGATGAACTGTGAGATGTTGAGCAGGGCTGGCCTTTGACAATAGACTTGGAGCTGACCAGAGAAGGCGGGTCTTGGCTTGGCTACTGGAATGATCTGATGGGTATGGCCTGTAAGGACTAGACCCGGTAACTGTGTCATGTGTGTGAATTCCTTGTTCCTTTCAGCAACAAGGAATCCGCATCATTTTACAATTCCAGAAATGCATTTTTGTGAGAAAATTAAACAGCAAGTTGTTTTTATTTTGGTACCAGAGATCAAACTCAGGACCTTGTGCTTTCCAGACAGGTGCTTATGCCTTATGCCTCTGAGCTATTTCCATGGAAACTGGGTGTCGTGGTGCGCATCTATACTCCCAGCACTAGGGAGGTTGAAAACAGGAGCATTCTATGAGTTCAAGCTGCTTAGTGAGCCACTGTATCAGATTAAATAAATCCATAAATGTGCTTTGTGTTGACTCAAGTTGAGACTAATTCTTAGGCAAGATGAGGGATGCTTTGTGGCATGGATTCGCTTTAAATGTGCCATTAAAATGTTGAAAGTCTCCTTCTGGCAATTTTATTTTTTCATCGCTTTGCTTTGCTTTGAAGCTATGGTAACTTTTTCTGGATAGTTTTAAAGCATACTCATTTGGTGTCTTCATTAAGTTAGGAAAAAAAATAGGTTGCATGTAAAGGTGGTTATGATTTGGTAAAACTCCAAAAGAACATTTTCTTACTCCAGTTGTTTCATTTTATGCTCTCTTGAAAACCTTAGGCCTTCTTGCTCATTGTTAAAAGTTCAAAAATACGCATCTATGAATAGCACCTCAATTCGCTGTGTCTCCAGTTCCCAAATTGACATTTTCCTCTGCCTGATTATCCCAGAGCCTACCGGATTTCTTATTTTCCATCCCTCAACCAACATGTTCAGCTCATAAAAAACAGTAGTTAGCAAGTGACAGGTGTTTTTGAAAAACGTGCTTAGTTTATATGTTCCGTGGAGACAGAACTCTAAATCAGCAGCTATTAATGACCTTTTGTTCTCAGCCGATGCCCTGAGCCCGAAGCACAGTTTAGGCTGAGCAGCGAGTTGGTATTTTCCAAATGCACCTTGTTGAATTTTTGCCTTCTGGTCTAATGTATTTATTCTTGAAATTGTCAAGACTCACCCCAACTTCAACAATAGGTTATTTATTCCCCTGCCTCCTTCTACTCTTCTCTCCTGCTTTAACCCAAACAACATAAGTTATTGAGTATCTTGTAAAGCTGAGCATCCGCAGACCTGCGTTCCATTCTGTCCCCACCGCTTGCCAGCTGAGGCACCTTCAGAAGTCTGGTTCCTCCTAATGAAATGGTAACCACGGTTCCTGCTTCCCAGGGTTCCATTCATCATCCAGCAGGGTGAAGCGTGAACACGTGCACATGCCAGCAGCCCTATAGCGTTCGCGCAGGAAACCCCAGCAGTTTTCCTGCAGCCATACCAAGTGATCATTTTAGGGTTTTTTTTTTTTTCCTTCTCCTTTTGCTTTGATATTTTTGTTTTGACTCTGGCAGATGGTTCTTCCTTCCCGTGTTTTTATTTTTCCCATGCTTACCTTTTTCTTTTTGTTTAGCATTTTCACAAATGTATATGGAACATCTAACGCCACATAGGCACTGAGACTACAGAGATCACCCATGCTATCTTACTGAATGGTGTCCACCCTTGCATGGGAAAACTGGGGTACATGAGCAAATGCAGACATTAAAACGAGCATCTATACACCTGGCATTTACCAAATGGAACAGAACTGATCAGCACAGGTCTCTTGAAGGAGAGAAAGACAGCTACATGGAAACTTAGCTAAAGCTTGGGAGTGGCCTGTATATCCATCAAGAAATAAACAGTTGGGGCTAGGGAGAAAGCTCAGTAGAATAAGGACTTGCTTGCAAGCACAAGGGCCTGAGTTCAACCCCAAGTTTTGCAAAAAACAAACAAACAAACAACAACAAAAAAAAAAAAACAGTCAGTGAAAATGTGCTGTTTATTCAGAATGGAGTACTCTTGCGCCATAAAGATAGTTTTGCATCATTTGAAGGAAAATAGCTGCAGCAGGAGACCATAATGTTAAGTAAAGTAAATCAAACATAGAAGTTTACATACTGCATGCCTTCTCTTATCTGAATATAAATAACTTAAAAATAGATGGTAGGAAGGAGGAATATAGATCTTTTCAAGTAGGAAGGAGTTCCAGAGGAGGGTTTGGGGCAGAGGAGCAGGGTAAGGGAATAAAAAGGATTAAGATATGTTAAGCATATGTGCCTACTCTCAAAGTTAAATGTAAACTTCATGTACTACAAATACATACTTAAAACAATTATTTTTGTTACAAGGCTGAGCAGGGAGGAACAGACAAGGTGTTTGTCTTCTCCGTAAAGAGAACAGTGTGACCCAGAGGCACAGAGGCTGGGGAGAGCCTTCTGAGACGTGGAAATGCCAGGATTTTGCTTTAGAAAGAGCATGGTAAGAGTGGAGATGCAAACAGTAAGGGACAAAGGGCACAGGCCAGGAAGGCTCAGCACCCTGGAAGTTGGGGGTGCAGATTTTCCACTCTGGGTCTGCCCCGTCATGTCTTCCTCTTACCCCAACGTTCACATATTCTTTAGGGTTTGGGTTGATTCTGTGAATGAGACTGTGTCATATTCCTCCAGTGACCTGGAATGGGATTTGAAGTTTATTAGACAATAGAGATTTATTCCAATTTAACCTAGAAGTGGCATGGTGCTATTCAAATCACAGGTGATGAGTGAGTTCCGATGAGCAACTGAAGAATAATTTTAGTAGAAATTATTTTCAATATTAGAATATGAAGATTTTTTTTTAAGGCAAGAAAAGAAAGCTTAGGAAATAGAAAGTATTCTAGCAATGTGACTAAGTAACTCCAAAATTAGTTCCTAACTTACTGGTTAGCCTTATGCATGTAATTTGTTGTGTGATACTGCTTTTTAAAGGATTGTTTTCATCTGACTAGATAAGGATAAATGTGATGGGTAAAATTACAGGAAGACATTCAAATATGTCTTCTTTTACTGATTATTTTTAAGGGCATGATCTTGTGATGTAGTTGAGGCTGGCCTGGAACTTACTGTTAGCCCAGATGGGTCTCAATTTCAAGATCCTCCTGTCTCAACCTCCTCATGATAAGATTATGGGTGTAAAGTCACCATGACTCCCTCTAGTTGGCTTGTAATGAGCCCATTTTATGTTTTCCTTTTAGTGACTCTTCTTATTTCCAGGAGCAGTTTAGGGATTGTGAGTCTTCAACTTCTCATTCATAAATTAAAAAGCTATGGAGACAATAATATCCCCATGCTATTATATAACTCTATACTGTCTGCAAGTATTAGGTGGGAATTTGTTTTAGTTAAGCTTCCTGTAGAGTGTTTGTGTTTGACATTATTTCTTCCGCTCTTCTTTGACCAACAGTATAATCGTTCAGTTGGCCTGTTTGGTTTATGTTCAGTATTTAAAAAGAAAATTTTTTCATGGAGAATATTTAAATCAGAAAACAAATATCATGTGTCTTCAGCACTGAAAAAACGAATCTGCTCCTCTAAGCTGTTGGAAGAAGTGTGTGACGTGTCATTTGTCATGCCGGTGCTCAGCCTAGGGCTGCGGGCTTGTTTCAGTGTAACACAGTGTTCTGCTAATCAAAGAGAGAATACTTTGGATCCAAAGCTTCTCATTTCCTTAACCCTTCTACCCATAATCTACCCATGTCAGGTCCTTGAGTACAATAGAAAAAGCTCTTTCCTTTTTTCTTCATGCATTGATCTACGCAAACCTTTAAGTGGAATTTGGGCCCACACATACTATGGCTAGGATGCTGAAGCTGCTTCTTAAACTGGAACAGACAAGAAGCAGAAAAGATCCTTTTAAAAGGCTTCTTTGCCTGGTCCTTCACCATAACTGAAAGTCCAGCTCTATGCCAGGGTGAAGGGAAGGCAGAGCTGGGGGTGGGAGGGAAAGCTGAGGAAGGCAGAAGGGGCAGTTGTTTTTCTGTGCCTGCTGACGTCAACTGAATTGCCAGATGGCATTTGAATGCTTTGCAAAAAGACAGGAGCCTTTTATTACAGCTGTCACATGGGGTTTTGTGCATTTGCATTCCCAGAAGTGGTCTAAAGCTTTCCTAACTGCTGGGGTAATAAGGACTCAGTACCTTCCGGGCCCCAGGGGGCCTTTTGTGGGTTACAGTTACCTTAAGTGGCTCTGATAAGGGATACATGCTCGGAGCATGGCATGTCTCACTGTCAGCTTCAGAGGGCCAGCACTGCTCAGCTTCAATTAGGACACGAATGTGACCATTCAAGAAGCACATTTTCCCCAGAAGACCTTTTGTGCATCCTGACAGCTTCTTAGAAACACAGTAGCACCTACAGGTCTACAGCGGCCCTGCTGGATTTTAGAATGAAAAAGACTTGGAGTTTCTGTGGGTTGTTCCCAAGGCTGACCAACTATGCAAGTAGTTTGGGTGAGCTCCCGACAGCTGGGCTTGCAGCCCTGCCGTCCTGGTCATTCTTCCTCATTTTTAGAAACAAAGCAGAAAACGGACCTTTTAGAAAATCGTGGGATCTATGTTTAAAGCAAATGAAAGAGCTCTGAAATCTGAGCTGCTCTCAGAAATGGACCCCAGAGGAGTTTTGCAGTTATTATCATACTCCATTCTTTCCTATAGCCAGAAGTTTGATGTTTTTCTTTATTTTCATGCCTGGAATTTGTCAAGCCTTTAGTTCATTTGGCTATCAAAACTGTTCTTTTATAACACACCTATTTGGGGGCCTGTTGAATGGATGTATTGATGATCAGAGCCAATTTAAAGTGAGGGAAAAGAATATGTGTACCCCTCGAATTTTTAGCAATGTTGCAATAACTCATACTTTTTTTTTCCTGGTAAATAATTTTATATATTAACGTTGACTTGAGCTCTTTTACCCAGGTTGCTTTCTTCTTCATCTTATCTGAAGTGCATGTCATAGGTTGGCATTTTGGTGGCAATAATTCTTCATGTTCTGGTGATATAAGACATATCACATATGCCAGTTCCAGCATCAACTGTATGGATAGGCTTAAAAATCTTTTATGCATCACTTATTTTGAATCATATGCCTACCCCCACAGTCAGAAGACTGTACTCAGAGTAGCGAGAGCGCCTAAACTCATTGCCAAGGGCAGCCTATTGCATGCATATTAAAATCACTGATTCGAGGGAGGGTAACTTAGAGAAATTTCCTATGTGTTCCGCTTTCTACATGAAACATGAATGATCCTTGCTAACCACACTGTTCTCCAAATGCACATGAGTTTTGTCATGGAATAGTTTCCAAACATACACAGTAAGAACATAAGAACATGCTTTCTAGAGAGTATGTTCACTTCAATTTCATTCTATTTTCTGATTGTGCTTTAGGGATTAGGGATACACTATTTAGGAGATGATAGTGAATATTTTTTGTTTTCTTTCTCTCTCTCTCTCTCTCTCTCTCTCTCTCTCTCTCTCTCTCTCTCTCTCTTTCTTTCTTCTTTGTCAATTCAGCCTTGCCTGAGGGCAGGGCTGGCATAGCATGTGGTGCTGGGTATTGAACCACTGTTCCCTGTGCCTGTCTAAACTTGCCTAAGTAGACACTTTAGAATGCTGAGCTATCTCACCAGCCTGATGATTATTATATAAAACTTGTGAGAATATATGCCTATGTCCTCTGACCCTTTGTCCCCTCTCAGCACATACAGAGTCTTATTCTATATGTCCTATTCAAAGGCAATTTCCAGATCTGCAAGATGGTATGAAATCAGTACCAAGGAATACAAGACCTAGAGCAGTGGTTCTCAACCTTTCTAATGCCGTGACCCTGCGATACAGTACCTCATGTTGCAGTGACCCCAACCCAAAAAATAATTTTGGTGGCTACTTCAAAACTGTAATTTTGCTACAGTTATGATTTGGAATGGCTTTAGGTGACCCCTGTGTTTTGGTCGTTTGACCCCTACCGGGGTTGCGACCCACAGGTTGAGAACCACTGATAGAGCAAAGAATAAACCAAAGGTCAAAGGAGGTTTTAGGAGGCATCACCTAGAGAGGCAGGGTGAGGAAAGCAGGAAGGGTAAGCTCTCACCTGACAGCACAGGGTGTTATGTCGACCGAATAAAGATTAGAGATATATTACTGAATATTTTATCTGGGACATACTTGAGCCTAAATGTCAAGGACATGGTAGGCCTGTGACATGTGTTCCCTGTTTCCCCAGTAATAAGCCTTAGGAGAGTGATGACAACAACAGCAGTGTCCTACTTTGTCCACCCCAGCCCCCTGTCCCCTTTGAAAGTACAGAGCACTTATCCCAGGCATAAGTGTTGCCATTGTTGATGTTATAATGGTAAGTATTCCTATTCATTTCTCTAGCTAGTTAGTTGAGCATTGATTGAACATTATTGAAATTAAAGCAACGTGTACCTGAATATAATTCCAGGTGACAGTCCTTTGGGGCACACAATGCTTTTCTTTCTTTCTTTCCTTTTTTTTTTTTTCAGAAGTAGGGATCAAACTCAGGACCTTGTTCTTGCCAGGCAGGCATTTGTGCCCCTGAGCTATCTCCCCAGCCCCATACCATGCTTTTAAAAAGTCATAGAGGGGACTGGGGAGATTCCTATGTGGCACAAGTGCCTGCCTGGCAAGTGCATGGTCATGAGTTTGAACCCCAGTCCTGCAAAAAAAAAAGGCATAGAATAGTAGAACCTATGTACTGTTTCTCATCTATAGAAAAAATAATGCTCTGTTCATTTATTTCCTTTAATTGTGAAGTAAGTTTTAAGTTGTACAATACTAAAGTATGCTGCAAACATTTATAGCACACATACAGCTGGGCAGTGCTATACCTCTAAGATAGAATAGAGCTAATTGTGTCACTTTGGTAAGCAATGTCATGACAAGGAGTTGAACAATCAGTAGTCAATCTGCCTTGCAGTCAAGCTGCCTTTTGATCCTACTATCACTGTTCAACCAGAAGTTACTATATAATTGTTTAGGGCCCAGTGTTTTAGTGTTGATTCCACTAAATACCGTTGGACCAAAATTTTGTAAAATGTTAAGCTAACATTGGCAGGGTTTGGTGAGTACTCAAATGAGAAGGGAAAGAGACACGAACTTGTGTTATGGAGAATCTGGAGACAGCGGGAGTCCATGATGACTGAAATAATTTCCATAGCCTTGTAATGGCAGTGGGGAAATCAGGTAGGGAAAGATGCAGATGCTTGGCTCAGAGCAGCTGTGGTCCCTGTGTTGCCATGGGAGTGGGAAGGGAAGAGGCTCTGGGCAGGGCTTTGGGGCCGCACATGGTGTGAGATTTGTTAGGTGTAAGAAGCTGAAGATTGAACTCAAGAATGGGCACAAATTGACAAAGGGTAGACAAAATAGAAGGACAATGGCTGAGAAGTGAAACTTGGGGAAATGGCTTTTAAGGTAATGGGAGCTGGGGACCCGAGAGAAAGAATTTTCCAGCAAGTAGGGAAAGAGCTGAGGGATACCAGTAACACAAAGGCTTCCCCAATATAATTTGAGTCTAGCAATTGAAAACTGAGGGGAGTAATTAGCAAGAACTACTCTCCTTAGGTTCTTCTAGAAACCTGGCTTGGGAGGCTTGGGATAAGAATGGAAAAGCCATGATGCAGAGCGATTGAATCTATTCTTTCAAAAACTTTGGTACATAATTTGGATGCTAATTGATATGGGTGTAGCAGTTAAGTGACAATATATGGGAATAAGGCCAGATAGTGGATATCTTTGAAGAGCAGAGTCCATACCTCAGAAGAAGAACTTGGTAGAGGAACAGTATGAGGGAAAACTCAAGCAGCAGTAATTTCCTTGGTAACTGTAATCACAGAGTCAAGAGAAATAATTTTGCCATCAACTTAATATGTCCTTTTTTTTTTTTTTTTTTTTTTGTCTTTTTGAGACAGGGTCTTGCTATGCAGTTCAGGCTGGCCTTGAGCTCACTTTCGTAGCCCAGGCTGGTCTCGAACTCGCACCGATCCTCCTGCCTCAGCCTCCCAAGTGCTGGGATTACAGGCGTGCGCCACCACGCCCGGCAATATGTCCTTTTTCAGTGTTAAGTTTTTTATCTGCCAACATCTTTAGAAAACTCAAATCTGCTAGTTAGAAATATTAATTACATGAAACAAACTTTCTGCAGCTGTTTCTTTGGAATATTTCTTCTCTTTGCTACTACACAAACACATCTGCCCCAGTAATGTCTCTACAACAAATGCAGTTCTCAATATGGTGCTTTGGGTATGGCCCAAATGCTTACTTATGCCTCCCAGAGAGAAAGGCAATAACTGATTTTAGATGGATTATGTTGTGGGAAGGTGATGAATATTACCTCTGTGATGAATTGAGGAATTTTTAAAAGTTGTTCAATGTAAATAAAAGAGACTCTTGTCTCTCAAGAGCATATGTGATGCCTACATGTTAGCTATACTATGATTAAAAAGAACATTTAGATGTTTTAGGAAGCTGAGGATGGATGGAATCTCCAGAATTACCTTTCTTTTAAGACTTTCATGATCATCCTGCACTAAAAAAAAAAAAAAAAAAAAAAAAAAAAAAAAAAAAAAAAAAAAAAAAAAAAAAAAAAAAAAAAAAAAAAAAAAAAAAAAAAAAAAAAAAAAAAAAAAAAGAAAGGAAAAGAAATTTAAGCATTATATGCAATTACTGTATTAGGAAAAAAATACTATAGCATTAAACTGCTGTGTTAGCAGTAGCTCAAAAATCTATTAGCTGTTATTTTCCCCTTCAATGTTCTAGTATTTTTTAGTGGTAAGTGTGATATTACTACACCCATATTCTCTGTCTCCCTGTCTCTGCCTCGCAGTCTATCTTCCGCTCTTTCCACCTCTCTGTCTCTATCTCACACTGTCTGCTTGTCTGCCTGGTCGGTCGGTTGGTCGGTCTGTCTGTCTGTCTGCCTGGTCTGTCAAATGTGTGCCTATGCTTGAGCACTAATCGTGAAAGTAACATGCAGTCTGCATTGGCAGGGATCATGGGAATCAGAGAGTGTCTGAAAATGAGGTAACTCTAACTTTCTTTCCCGCAATATCGCTTCTGGCGCTTTGATCCTGGGAATCTGTGTTAGCTGCTGAATTGAATGTGCTCACCACAGGCAGTCTCCCTAAGCAGCCAGATAGTGAGAGAAGCTGGAAGAACAAGAGAGTGTTTTGTTTGCTTGTTTTAATGGTGCTGGTAACTGAGCCCAGGACCTCTGGCTTTGCCAGACCCTGGCTATTCTATGTCCATTGAGCTATGTCTCCTTAGAAAGGTGATTTTCTTTCCATACCAGGGCCAAGGAAATCACACTTTAGAGCTTGGTTAGAATAATTCCAATTCTCTCAACTTTTGAGAACTATTTTTATAAGAATAGTGTACTGTGTTGGGAAGCAATTAGAGCTCATTCATTTTATAATGGTTTTTTTTTTTTTTTTTTTTTGAGTTCTTACAGTATGCTGAGCTCTAAGATTTATTTTTTATAATGAATAAAATTTGTTCTTCTACTTGCATTCACATTTTGGCAAGGCATTTAGTCACAAGCAATTAGCCATAATACAATATGAGAATAGATGTGTGAACAGGGTACTCGGGAGGCCTGGAGGCTGACATAATTAATTTGGTAGGTTTGAGAATGAAGCTAAGATGTTTTTATGCTTTAAAGGTGGATCTTGCTCTTGTTCATTAATACCAGCAATATAAGGGAAAGAAAAAGTGCTGGGCATTCTTGAGAGTCTGGGGCTTTGGTACATTACTTGGCAGCATCTTCCAGGATGGCCAGAAATGAGACACTAGTAGAACATATGCAAAAACAAATTTAAAAGTGAAGCATTAAAATACATAAACCGTTGCCAAGAAATTAAATTTGTTCTACACTCTTGAGAACCATCAGATACTAAGACAGAATCTTAACATCTCTATACAGGGAAAAGTAAATCTGTGCTTGGAAGAAACAGACAGAAAACAATTGTAGCTACCCTCAAGTAAAACACTGAGAGACATTTTAAGGCAGAAATGAAGGGATCTTAAAGAACCTTAAGGTAGATATTCTTTTGAGAGCCTGCCGACAATATCTTTTTTTTTTTTTTTTTTTTTGCTTCTACCAATAATCCTCAACTAGTTTGTTTATGAGATTATTTATTGTTTACATATTTTTTATCTTAAGGAGAATAAAAAGATTTAAAAATCACTAGAAATGATACAGAATTTCAAAAAAGATGATAAGGATTCAACATCGGTTGTTGTACTGCATATTTGTTGTCTCTATAGTCAATATATGCTGAGAAAGGAAAACAAATAGAATCAAAATATCCAGATTGGATTGAATTGGTTTGAATTATGTGGGTGGTTGCTAAAATAAAGACATACAGAAGAAAATTGTTTCAGAAGATGGAAGTGTTCTCTCTCGGAAAGTAGAGTACAAAATAGCTACAGAATACCTGAATGTTTTGCGGGGTGAGAGAATGAGGAAAGGGAGAAAGAGGAAAGTAAATAACACAAATTGCAACAATGAACGGGCTGCACAGGGTTGAAAGCACAGGGGTAAGGGACTGATATTTTAGTCAAGGAAGAATATCAGCTTCCTGAATCAGAGACAGTCCAAAACTAGGAAGACCTTTGCATACTTAGAAATGTTCATTTGATGGAGTGTCTCTGCTAGAGGACTGAATAACTTTCATGTGTTTTCTGGCTAGAAGAATGGGGAATTAATTGAAATTAATTAGGTAACTTTTACTGAGCATGGTACCTGAAAAGCGGTTGTTGAGGCAGAAAAGGGAGTGCAGAATACTCCGCCTCTTTAAGAAGCACAGGTGAGTAGAATAGACTGACTTTTCCTGGGACCAGTACCTCAGCGGTGTTGGCTGTAACAAGCCCTGCTGTGGGTTGGGGCACAGGGTAACTCAACCCTAAAGGCTCAGCTGTGGGGGTTGTGCTTGGTGTGGAGCGCAGAAATCAGCCCATGACTGAAGGAACCATCTCAGGTCAGCTCTTCCAGCTCCAGTGAGCTTCTGTTTTTAATTTTTTGAAAAAGATTAATTGATCAATCAATTAATTTAGTACAGGGTCTCGCTATGCAGCTCAGACTAGTAGTGATCTTCTTCCCTCAGCCTCCCCAACACTTGGACTGCAGGCATGTGCTACCATGCCTGGTTTGGGTAGCCAGCATGGCATGGCCTGGTTCTGAGGTCAGCATGGCAAGGGAGGGTGGTGTGGCAGAGGGCCATCATGGAGGAGAAATGGTTCATGGCAGGCAGAAGATAGAAAAGCAGCAAGGCAGCTAGAGGCTGCAGCAGCCCTCTCTCTGTTCTTTATAGCACACCAAGGCCTTTAGGGCAGGAAACATACGCAGCTGAGCCTTGCCACTGTCTACACCCAGAACTATGCCAAAGTAATCAGTGGGATAATTTAGTATCAACACACCCTTAATCCCAGCATCCCACATTTTACATCCAGCCATTTCTGAAAAAGCCCCACCAATGGTTTCATGAGGCTTTGTGAGAACATAGGACAGAAGCCCTAACAACACTCAAGTCTTACAGTAATTCATGCAGCAACTGTTAAAAATTTCAAGTACCCAAAAGCCTCAGACTGTGCAGCTGATATTAACAAACCATTACCTTCTTTTGAGGCACTAAAGCACATGGCTGATGATGGGTACAGTATAAGAGGTTAAAAGTGTTCATCAGAAATGTTATAAACAGTTCAAATCCATCCCTTTGGAGGGTGAAGCAGCAGAATTGTAAATTTGAGGCCAACTTGGGCCACATAACAAGTTCAAGCCTGGCCTGCACTCTGTAGGGAAACCCTGCCTCAAAGACTAACAACAGAAATATTGAACAAGGATGCAACTTGAAGCTATTTTACAATTACATTGTACTTTACAGTCTTTTGTCCACAGGACAAAACATATCCTTGATGTCCATAACCTGGGTGATTCATCATGATGACAACATGACTTATTTACTCACCCAGTTTCCTCCTTTGCTCAGCAATTCATTCTTGATAGATGTGTGGACTCGAGCATCGTTTTGAAACGTTTCCTGTCCATAACCTTGACAGTCTTGCCCAACATCTCTGCCTGTTAAATATCTTGATGAGCCAACGTGGCCTAGGATAATTGCATTTTTCAATGTCCTATAATATTCTAGATATAACAGGATTATTATTATTTTTTTTTGTCTTTTTGAGACAGGGTCCCGCTATGCAGTTCAGGCTGGCCTTGAGCTCACTTTCATAGCCCAGGATGGTTTCGAACTCGCACCGATCCTCCTGCCTCAGCCTCCCGAGTGCTGGGATTACAGGCGTGCACCACCACGCCCAGCTAAGATATAACAGGATTATAACTGAAACTGATCTATTAAACTGAAGTGAGTAACCCAACCTTGTAAATGTAAATAGCATTTGATAAAATAGCATTACTGCTTAAGAAGAAAATAAAGATCAATATCTCCCTATCGAGAACAGGCCCCATGAGAGCCCACAAGTCTTTCCTTCTGGGGCAAATAATATGAACTAACTGTCTTAAGTCTGAAAAATAGGGAAAAAGAATAAGGGACATTTTTCTTGATGGGGAGATATTAACAGTGAGGTCTTCCCTAAGACTTCATTCTGGGAAGTCTAACTTCACGTTTTCAAAAGAAATGTGAAAGAAGGGAGGTGACCAGGAAATCTTAGTGCTTCCGGATGATGTGAGCAGTTTCACTTTATACTGAGAGTCTGAGTTGATAAAGATTAGTTGGAGGAAAAATTTACTAAAAAGTATATATGAAATGGAAGGGTTTTTGTCCCATCATCAAAAGTCATTGACTGTACACATAAGGATATATCCACAATACTGATAGGCAGTTTAGTTTGGGGATTAGTGACACAGCAAATTAGGTGACTTACTCTTTTGTGTACTAGTTTCACATTTTGAAAGCCATTCCCTTTATGCACTGTGAGCTGCACTTTGAACAATCAAATGTTATTATAAACTTTTCAAATTTTGCACAGAATAATTGGACTGATTAATTCCATCTGTCTCTTAAAACTAGCTAGCAAAGAGCAGACACTCAGGTACTAGGAAAGCCATGCAGCTTTGGGTATGCTCTTCTCCAGAGCCCTGAGAGCAGGTTTGAAAAGTGAGACACAGGCTCTGAGAGTCGTGAGGGACCTTGGGTTGAGGGAAAATGCCTAGAAACCTGAGGTTTCTCTGTTGCCTCATCAGTATGCTTCCTGTCTCTCATCCACCTCATGGTCTGTCTGTCTGTCTTTCTTTCTTTCTTTCTCTCTCTCTTTCTTTCTCTCTCTCTTTCTCTTTCTCTCTTCCTTCTTTCCTTCCTCTTCCTTCCTTTTGTTTTTTCTTTCTATGTATTTATTTTTGTATTTTATTTATTTTTTACTATTTTTAATAAGAAATAACATTGAGACAGTTTCAAAACACATTAGTAGGACAGCCACAATAATTAATACAAAGCATATGGTTGACTCTATGGTAGTTGTTCAGAGTACAAGATACAGACGTGATAACTTTTCTAAACACTATTGGTACAAATATTTCTTCTCATTGAGCTAAAAGCAAGTTGTTGGATACATAGTCCAATATCCCATAATAGCAGTGGGGTATCATCAGATCTGAGGTAGGTTGTTTGCTTTCCTTTGTACTTATGCTACTTTGAAGAGAGCTCGAAATGGCAATGGATCCAGCTTAAGGTGGCCATTTTGAAAGTTTGTGTGAAGAAGGCACACAGGTCCAGATATAGGAACTTTGGTTCACCTACTTTAAGAAACAACTGTTTTCACTTTGAAACCGCTGTTTTTTACTCTCCTTGGAAGCAAGGGCAGTTGTGATTTATGTGCAGGGCTTCCCCACTTCCGTATTTTATTTTTCATTAAGTTTTTTTTTTTTTTTTTTTTTTGGGTGGTGGGGGGACTTCCCCCACTGAACTATGCAGGGCTTGAGGGCAGCAGTGGGCACTCTCTCCTCTCCACACCACTGAGGTTTGAAGTTGCACCATGGAAAAACAACAAAAATATTCACGTACTTATTCTTATGTGAAGCTTTCTATAAGCTAGCTCAGAAACTGCAGCATTTCTAACATTTCTTTAGGAAAAAATACATCCCAGATTCCAAAATAGTATGAGTTATATCTGTTTGGAAATTTGATATGTCTGTAAGTTTGGAAACCATAGTCCTTAATTGATGATATCTTTGATTAGTTGTAGAAAATGGAACTGATTGGATTTTTAAATCCATTCATGAACTGTGTGCTGTTGTCTTAAAATCATTTTCAGTCCCTGGGAACATTCACCACCCTGTTATTGGCACTGTAAGGTCTATCACTGTGAGATCTAAAAAAGGAGAATTGTGTTTATCAGAGAGAATGTGCACTTTATACAGTGATAGGAAAATTCTTCAGACAATATTTGGTAAAGCTTGGGATTGCTGAGGAGGTTTGAAAGACAGACCGAGATACATCATAACAAGAAACAGGTGAAGGGGTAAATCCCTGGGCTTTCCTTCTTCCCTTATCCCATCAGTTTCCATGTACAATTGATGCTGGTCAGTGTGGTGTTTTCATTCTTTTCTCGCCTTCCTGGTCACGCGTGTTGCACGTTTCCTAGGTTCACATGTGTATTATTCTTGCAACCTTGGCCACCCGAACTTTCCTCAAGCATGGCATCATGTTTGTTTATGTCACCTCCTTTCTTAGATATCTTTCATCACAATGATCCACTGATAGAATTAGAAAACTTTTGGAGTTTTGTCCACAAACACCTGCAATATGGCCTCGTACTTCCTTTTAAACCTATTTTTGGTTTGTGAAAATCAGAGCTCTTCTCTGCCTGAGGGACCAATCTACTAAGTGACTCCTGCATCACCTTTCTTGGCAGTGCCCACATCCTGACTCCCCCGCTCCTCTACCTGTCTGCATGGCCCCTCACCTCCGGCTACACCTGTCCTGCTGCCTGGCTGGATCTGCAGCCCAGCTGGGCAGTCTTTCCTCTTTCCTCCTTGACAGATCCCATTTGTGTTCACCCTGTAGCCTTTGCCTATGAAATCCCATGTCGGGTGATGTGTAGAATACACAAGGAACGTGTGGGAGTCCCTGGTCTCGGACCTCAGCTGAATCTTCACTATCATCTGAGAACCTAACCACCAATTCTCATTTTTCATTTGGGTGTTCCTTATTCCCCTCTGTATCCTAGCCTCAACATGACTCACAGTACATGACTCTGAGCAGAGGATCAACTACCTGACTTACAAAGTAAATAAAGCCAGAATACAAGAACTCCTTTATTTTCTCATCTATAAATACACAAACACTCATCTTTCTTCTTGTTGTTATGGAAAAGACATCTCTCATTATGATAGCTCACTCCCTCTCCCCGCCAAGTCTCCTCGTGCATTTTTATCGATTTGTCATTTTCTGTGCTGTTTTTAGCCTCTGTCCCCAAGCTCTCTCCTTCAACATGAATGGTTGCTAGCACACCCAACAGCTCTTTAGCTCCTATTTCCCCACTGGATACTGACATATTTCTGTCTTCTCTCTTCTAGCCAGTTTTCCCTTCCATGACCTCCATTCTCACATGTTTCTCTCACTGCTCAGCTTACTGCAGCTGAGTGCAACTTTGATGCGTCACTAAAACTGTTCCCAAAGTTGCCACCATTGACCTCCGAGATACTAAACTAATGTGCATTTTGCAAAATCTGCTAACATGTCAAGCAGTGGTCACTGCTGACCACACTTACATTTTGATAAATACATGTCTTTGGCCCTTTGGATACTAACTCTAAGTTCTCAGTTGTCCCTTTGCATTCCTCTGGGAGGCTTTCTTTTGCTTGACCCCCTAACACCCACCATGGATTACAGCTTTGCCCTCCACGGCCTTCTCCTTTCTCTTTCCACATTTTATGGCAGCATGTGGTTGGGATGACCACAAACGTGGTATTGGTGGCTGTTGTGTATTTTTGTGCAGCCATGTTTCCAGATGCACAGCCTGTGTCACTCTGTGGACATGATATTCTTGGTCAAGGATGAAGACTTCAGCAAATTCATCACAACTGATTCTGTTTGGATTCTGGGCCACCGTTCTTGGCTACCCACTTCCCCAGAGCATGACTCTGAGCACTAGCCTGAGCCCTTATACACACTGACAGTGTCCCAGCTGCGCAAGCCTCCCAGCACCCTTGCCAGTTACATAGTCCCCTGGAGTGTGGTTCCTGGCCAGGCTTGATCTTTTCCTTTATCCTTCTCCAGCCTCATCTGTCCCACCTGAAGCTCCTTGTGCTTCACCTGAACTTGGACTGCAAATAGGCATTCTATCTGCCTCCAAGCCTACTGAGGGTTTCTCTTCTTCCAAAGAACACTCACCCATATATTCTAAACTTTTTTGCTCTTTTCATGTATGCACCAGGTTGTAGAAAGGATTGTAGAATTGCTATATCTTTTAAAATAAGTACTACTAAGGCTGGCCAGATAGTTCAGGGGACTAAGCACTTCCTTAGGCAAGTGTAGGAACTGGGGTTTGATTCCCTGTACCGCATGAAATGCCAGCCCTGCCCTAGATGCGCTGAGTGCATGACAGAGTCCAGGCATGGTGGTGCCTGCCTGTAATCCCAGCACTGGGGAGGCTGAAAATAGGAGGATCACTGTGAATCCAAGTTATATAGGAGACCCTGCACCAAATAAAATAACAAAATAAAGTAAAATGAAAATAACAAAATAAAGTAAAATAAAATGAGTACTTCTGTATTGCTTCTTAGTAGCTTCATTTTTATCAGAATATCTTTTATTCTAGAAGCAAGTTGGGAAATACAGTTGTTATTCTTGACTCCATTACTGGTCTACTCACTCCGAATTGTTTAAAAATCTTAATAATGAGATTGGGACTTGAAGTTATACTAAAAAATTGACTGTTGGAGTGGCTTCCAGAAACTGTAGGGGCTTTTTTTTATTTTAAGAAAATATACTGAATGTTATCATTCATTTGCCTTTTTTTTTTTTTTTTTTTTAAACATCGTAAGACACAGAGGGCTGGGAAGATAGTGCAGCCATCTAAACATCTGCCTGGCAAATTCAAGGACCTGGGTTTGGTTCTGGGTACCCCATGCTGTATCTGTCCTAGAACCTCGAGTGCATCACACAGGAAACCCAAGCCAGATGTGGGGGCGCATACCTGTAATGCTAGTGCAGGGGAGGCTGAAGGAGAAACACTACAACTTCAAGTTTCATAGTGAGATTCTGTACCAAATAAAATAAGTAGATAAATAAGTAATGTTTTAAAACTTTTGAAGGTCACTGAATTGCAGAGAAGTAATTTACTTAGCTTTGGAGATTTTCAGTATATTACTTATGCTTTCATCGTTTAGGGTATAGTTACTATGCTAGGCGCCAGTGTCTTAGTTACTTTTCTCTCATTGCTGGAACAAATACCTGACACTCAAAATGAAGGAAGGAAAAATTTATTTAGCTCACAGTTTGTGGAAGTTTCAGTCCATATTCGGCTGGCCCAAGGCTGAGTGGAACAGGGCAGAGAGCATCCAGTTCATGGTGGTGGAACAGCAACAAAATGGTGGCAGAGGCAGCCCATCAATCAGGGCAGGAGAGCAACAGCTACAGCTTTAGTCTGTCTCTCTGTCACTCTTTATATTACATTCAGGCTCTCCGCCTTAGGATATCTGCCCTGGACCACACCTATAGTCTCAGCCTTACTCAGACCGATAATCCCATCAGTACTAAAGCACAATCCCAGGGATCATGAATCAAGTCTCAATCTATAGAAGCCACGCCCCATGATTGCATGAGGCTTTGCGGGGGGACAACTAGACATAAACCATAACAGCCAGTTTATGCTGAAGGTTGCAATTATTTGCACTTACATAAAATGCATATGTTACCTAGAAAAATTCAAGGACCGAGAATTTGAAGGGAAAAATTTTGTTATGTCCTGTCATGATGCGCCATTCCAGAAATGGGAAAGTAAGCATAAAAGGAATAAAACTGGTAAATGAAGCTTAGTATCAACCTTTTTTTTTTTCTTTTTTATGACTTCTGGCCCAAAGATGAAAAGTAGGCCTTTGTCATATAACTATGGAACAGAACATGAACTGAAAACGGTGAAAAGTGCTATTGCAGAGGGAGGTGACCAGAGATGACAGTGCGCTCAGCAGTGGCAACTCCTAGGATTTTCCATTTGTTTTGGGGGTGTGCTTCCATATATGGAATGAAGGAATAGCTCAACAGGCACTAATATGGGAATGTTTTGGGATGGACCTGTGACATACAGGAAAGAGACAGCCAGAGGAAAGCAGTGAGTCCGTAGCATAGGCAAGTTCCTAGTGCCTATGAGATGGGGAGTCAGGAGACAACACGCTAGGGACCAGACAAAAGCCAGGGAAGGAGATGGAACTAGCGTGTTCAAATGCACATCCTGGTGTTGTGTGTGCATGTGTGTGTGTGTGTGTGTGTGTGTGTGTGTGTAGGTATGTGTTTGTGTGTGCGCACGCTAGGAATAACTTAATCCATTAGCACATCCCATGGAATATAGTTTTAGTCAAATTGTGTATGGAAAAATTGTATAGATGACTGAGTTATGTTTCTAATGTTTCATGAAACTGGAGAAAAAGAGAGGCATTCTATGGCTCTGTCACAGAATGTTTACGTATCAGGTGTAAGGACCTAGGTTCAGTCTCTGGACAAGATTGTGGGGGGGATTTAATTTTCTCAAAATAATTTATACAAAGTATTATTAGTGATGTGATTACAACTTCATTTATAGAAGAACCTGCTGGGTATAGAACAGTTGTATCCTTTTATTTCAGCCAATAGTCCATGGATGTTAGCCTTCTTCTAGCGCATTTTCATTTTCTGTGGAAAAAGAAACCAAACTCTGTCTCTTCATGAACAAGCTGCTGTTCTTCCCGCAGAGATGATTAATTAGATTTCTGTTAAAAGGCAGAACACTGCCATCTGTCGTTCACTGAAATTGCTTTTAGGCTAAGCGGGCAGAGGCCTCAGAACAGAAGTTCAAGTTTAAAAGTCATTCTGAATATGTAAGAGACAAAGACCTTCCAAAATCCATGCCTGGTGACCCTTTCCTCCTTTAACTGTTCCAATAATATTTAAAAGATCATACTTACATCAAAGAAATATATATATGTGTGTGTATACACACACACACACACACACACACACACACACACACACACACATATATTTCTTATAGCACTAGAACTCTAACCAAGCCTTCCTGCATTTATTTGTGGGAGCAATTGCAGGACTGTCTAGTATCCATGCCAAGCAACTCTTTCCTTCTAATTAGGAGAAAGAAAGAAAATCAGGCTAAAGATCAGAGGCAGCGAGGGCTATCTTCTCAAAGATATTGGTGCTTACAGCAGTAAGTGGAGTAAGTCTGTCCCACTCTCTAAGTAATAAAACAGTGTTCTATGATAATTATTAACATTGAATAGTTGAGTGAATTCACTAGGGTCTGTAAAGATAAACAGAGAAAGTCTTAATAATGCGTGGCTTATTTGTAGATAGATTACAGTGAAGTACTGTATGGAGGACAACAGGCCCTGTGCTCCTTTTTTGATAACTTGGAATGGTCTTTGAACATCAAAAAATAATGGAAATTAACTGCTTAAATTTACTATGTGTGACCTCTCAAATTGGACCTGCTGACAGAGAGGGTGCTAGAAAGCAGTAGGATAAAGCACCCTATATGTTTTCCTCCTGCTGAACATATATATTATCCTAAGAAGTAAATCCAAATGTCAACTCAGACTCCCTGCCAGAAAATGAAAATAAGCAAACATGTTTCCTTAGTATGGCCTTTAGCCAAGGTCCAGCCTACCATGAGTTACTGCAAAATTTTCACATGATTTCATTTTTAAAAAATTTCCCAACCAATTTCAAGTCTAAAATTATAAATGAGTCCTATGAAAGTATAAACACATATGCAATTTTGCTGGCTCTGAGGTCAAAACCCATAATACTTCGGAGGTCATTTTATCAAGTCCTGCTCATCTTCTAAATTCATTTGGGATATTCAAGACCAAGCTACTGTTTCATAGCATCCCAGACAAGGTTTCAGGGAATGATTTGGACAGGAAGGCATGGCACACTGCATGCTGGGAAGATGCAGAAGGCAGTGGCTTCCAAAGACCTTCATGCATCTTTTCCCAGCATTGAGAACCAAAGTTGGATAAGAAGAGTCCCAGTGACTCGTTCTTGTGTGTCCTTTCTCACATTCACATTGCTTGCTCCTTTCTTATCCCACTCCCTTCACCCCCAGAGAATGGAGAATCTTCTTCCCATGCCGTGTTTGCCTCCCAGGGTGCCTCCTAGGAGGACCAAATAGAAAGGAAAACAAAACAAAACAAAAAAAATCTCCAACAATGAAGCGCCAATGCCTGCTCATAGAATTCTTTTCAAACCCTATGCTATAAATCATGCCAGTGCAATCAACCATGTTAACTGAAACCAGAACTTTATTAGGATCGCTTTTAAGAGCCTAGAATTAAGTGTTACAAGACTTTCTTCATGTTTGTAACTTTTAAAGTTATATATGTGAAGAGTTAGAAAGCAAAGTTATTACCAGGAGAATTGTAGGCACTTCAGAGTAAGGCGTACAACTTTTGACTGTACTTACCTAGCATGTGAAGAAGAAATACTTGGCTAATTGTTTTTATCATTGTGTTTTGGTTTTGTTGCTACATAAACTATGACTCTTTGTTCATTTTAGTTATACAAGTCAGGCCCAACACATGTAAGAGAAGAATTATTTTTTACATGTGCAACATGCATAGTGTTTTAGCACAATGATACAGATGTTCATGATGTATAGTATGTATCAAATATGCACTTTGAGCTCAGTAACCTACCAAGGCCTTTTGTATCTATGCTGTAGCGCACACATCACCCATACTGCCTAGTAATACAACCTTTTCTATGGCTACGAGAGCAACAGGGAAATGAATTTCCCCAAATCTTTAAGCGAGGTGAAAATTTTCAATTCAGGCTCACTTCAGATTCCACAACGCCGATAACCATAGAAAATAGTTAAATAAAATCTACTGTCTGGTATTCCAGCTCTTAATAATTTTGCTTGTGAGCTTTCATACACTTAGCCTTACAACTTTTGCCTAAGAAGAAAGCCAGAACTTTTTCTGATTGCTTTAATGATAATGAATAGCTCTGGCTCATCTCAAAAAAAAAAAAAAAAAAAAAAAAAAAAAAAAAAAAAAAAAAAAAGGGTTTTTTTTTTTTTTTTTTTTTTTTGCTAAAAATACTGTGACACCCTCTTAGCAAATATAATTAGGACTGTTAGTTAGGGAATTTGAAAGTTTATTTATTTATTTATTTATTTTTCTGATGGGTCTGGTGCATGGGGGCTCACGATGCAGCTCAGACTCATAGTGATCCTCCTGTTTTCACCCTCCCCAGTGCCGGGATTGCAGGTGTGCACCCCCGCTCCCAGACTCAGTGGTCAGCTCAGCCTGCCAGGGGCAGGTGGGCGCAATGTGTGGTGACAGGAAAGCTTTAATTAAAAAATCTTTTATTTATTTATTTGGTACAGGGTCTTGTTACACAGTTTGTACTCATAGTGATCCTCCTGTCTTGGCCTCCCAAGTCCTGAGATTGCCGGGATGCACCAGCACACCCAGTTTCAAAGTTTTAAAAGCCGAGCATCGTAACAATGTGACATAAAGGTTCCTTATCTCTAATAAGGAAGCTCCATACGTAATGAAGCATTTGATGAAAAAATCCTGAGATATAAATCCATCTGACACCTTGCTCAGTGGGTACTAGTTGGAAACCATCATGAAACTTGGAAAATATTTTTAAGTACCTAAACCTGAGACATATACCATTTCAACTAGATTGTCGAGTTAATTTCTTAATTTTAGTGTTTCAGCATGTGTAACCTACCTTTGAGTTACACTTCGTTTTGTGGAGAGATTGTGCTACATTTTAGGCTTTTCCTTCAGTTAGAATGGCCTAGCTTCCAAAATAAACAATAAATGAAATGATTTACAGCCAGAAGACTTGAAAATGATTACATATTCTGGCTCTTGACAGGGCTACATTGAACTTCTTGCATTAAGTGACCAGTTTAATCATTGTTTTAAAATATAAAAGAAAGCAGAGTTGTAACTTGACTGTATTGGTACCACCTCCGAGGGAGTTTATGAAGACTTGGATGCATGGTCCTCACCACAAATCCATGTCAGACCATCTCTCTCATCATTTTAAATAATGCATTTCTAATGCCACCGCAGCTTTCCCAGGCTCTTTCTCATTTTCTCCTTGCGTGCCTCCCCTTTTCCAGTAACATATGTTTCTGTCTTTTCATCTGCCTTGTCACCATAGTTAAATCCTTAAGCCTTCTTAAAGATTTTACTGAGATGGCTGTGGTCTGAAGATTTTGACAAAAAACCTAATAATCTGACATAGCCCTTAAAGATATGTAATTTCACCTTGTATCCTGTCAGTGATGTGATTACAGAGACTTCGTAAAATTTTTTTTTTGATGATTTACAGTCTGTAATTGGGAAACTCAGATGCCTTTCATAACATACAAATTCATTCTGACCCCCACACATATGCAAAGATTTTCCTTCATCATGGCTGTCCGTAATGCCAATGCTGGCTCAACAGTTGCATGAGGGGAAAAAAGAAAAAAAAAAATCTGTAGTTGTCTAGCTTAGAGGCTACACTAATGTCACTTATATTTCCTGTGGTTGTTTTTTTTTTTTTTTTTTTTTTTGTCCCAATTTTTTTTTTTCTATTTTCAAATTTCCTGAGCTTTGGGTTTCTGAGGAAAGAGATAAGTTGGGAGCAACCTACCTCACCTTGTAAGGAGGCCATTTGCATTTCTGAAAGTCCGAAAGGAACATTAGGTGGAACACCTGGAGTTGCCGACCATGGATGAGATGGAAATAAAAGGGGCGGGGCTGGGAGGAGGATGTAAGGTGTTTAAAAATAGAAGAACTGAAGAGTGGGAGATGTAACAAGAGAACTTTGCGTTTGGGGTTTGATACATAAAAGTGCACTTTCCCCCACTGTTTATAAGACTTAAATTCCCGATTTTCTATTTAAAGGTGCTAATCCAAATTTCATTGTCCTGTAAATGGTGTCTCACGAATTACACTTGCATTTTCTCAAATGTTAAGTATAAATATTTTCATTAGGAGGAGAGCTCGTGAGCTAGAATGTTTTATACTGCTTGATAACTTTCTTTTTAAAGAGGAAGAGAAATTCGTTTGATCATCTGCACCTTACCATGACTGGACTGTGGTTTTGTGCTTAGCTCGTTGGTAACCATGAGCACAACTGTTGGCTGTTAGTCTAAGCCTTTCCTTTAAAATGACTTTTATATAAACCTAACTTGTAGTCTTTATTATTGCTAAGATTTTGCTAGCTAAATGAAATATTTCTGAGTTATGGAATACCTGGACATTTTATTTTTATATCTAATATCTGTATTGAAATTATATCTACTATATTTGTTATGTATGAATTTTTTAAAGTTGAATAGGTGTAGTCCCTGTGTGAGTCATTTATACCCCTATTTTGTACATAACTTTAACAAATTTAAACTATTAGAATGACTGAGGTCCTTCTAGCGTGAAATTCTTTGGTAGCGACTCCCTGGTCTTGGACCCTTTTTGTGGTTTGCCTGTAATTTTCCAGAACTAGCAGCCTGCCTATCTTTTGGCCTGTTGGCATTTCACGTGTGGTTAGTCTGGCTGGGTTTGTGGCAAACAAATCTGATTGTTGGTTTTAGATTTCAGACCTCATTTAAGCCTGTAGTTACTTGAGCCAAAATGGTAGTGATAACTTGTTATGTATGAAGTAACTTTGGACTGTGATACTGTTCATTGCTGGAATCAGAGCCCCTGTTGAGGACCTGAATAGTAGGAGAGAAATTTTTGTTTTTTTTTCTCCTACAATAGCAATATTCACATTGGCTGCTTGGCCAATTCAACAGAGAAATTTTTGTCTTTGTTGGCTTCAATGTTAATTTTGTTTTCATTTAAGTATCTTTGTCTTATAAAAGCTACAGCATAATAACATTGAATCATATAATAATTTTCTAAATTATCAGGCAACACAAAATGATTCATAAAGATGTATTCATTTCTGTTCTTAGTTTTAAATTAATTTTAAAAATTCCAGTATTAGTTTTCTCTGAATGTATGGAAAGTATCTTTTTTATTTACTAAAATAGAGAAATTTATTATTAAAAAGATATAAAAGTAGAGTATTATAAGAGATTTGTCCTTTTACCTGTAATGTAATTTCTTTAATTGTGATTTTAATTTTAGTCCCCAGACATGTTCCACAGTTTGTTCAGATTTATAGTTTTTATATACCAAGAGCATTGTGGGAACTTTTATTATTACATCAAAAATTGGTAATTTCATTGCTAAAAAGTCTTCACACTTTATTTTTCTGAAAGCAATTTGAATTAAAATTTTAAATTATTAGTGAAAACAGTCTAGTAACTGGTTTATTAGAACAATATGATTAGGAATAAACTATAAATATATCTATTTCAGATATAACCCTGAATGAGTTTTTTGAAAGTGTAGTGATTAGAGACACATGTGAAAATAGATGTCTCTAAAGCAGGATGTTAACCCAGTTCAGGGACATTTTTAAGACTATTTTAAAAACTTAGGAATGTATACACATAAATTATGTGCATAATCGTATATTCTAAAACTATTAAATTTCACTTTCCTTTTCTCTGTTTATAGGCTTCTTATCTGCTGTGTATATCTACTGTGTTGTACATGTGGGTTCTATGATCAAGGCCTTAAATAATTGCAGATATATTGAGGAACATAACATGTAAACGTTCCATAGGAATTTCATCATCTTGTATTAGTATTTGAGCTGTGGAGTCAAAGTTATTTGCAGCCATGGTGTTTCCAGTTCCCAGCTCTCTGATTCTGACAAGTTACTTGTGAATAAAAAAATAAAGTCCATTACAGTATGTACTTTGTAGATTTTTGCTTAGTAAGCACCAGTCATCACACTAATTATTACGGTTACTGTTACTCTAGTGATAAAAAATCTACATTTTTAGTATAATACCTTTATCATATAAGTTATTATTATTTATAGTAATTATAACATGAGATATTTTCATGAATGTTGGGTACTTTCATAATTATAATAACTTTTGTTTATAAAAATAATACATATTTTTGATGGACATGCTCCCCTTCTAGTGAACAGTTTTTATTAAGCATTGGCCATGTATAATCATTTTTGGACTTACCCAAATTTTATAAACTATTTCAAATTTATAATGTGGTTGTCATACAACACTGCTCACTTTCCCTATTAATATGCATTTTATGATTGCATTCTTCATCTGTCGTCACTAGGGAATTATTTTACCCTTTGTGTCCCTATTTCTGAATTTTTATGTATCTGTATTTCTTTAAATCAGATGTCTTTGTTGTTTGGCCGAGTCGTAGGAGAGGTACATTTCCTCTGCAAATTGACAGACTCAGAAAGATTTCCTTCCAAAAGTTATTGTTTTACTCACTACTAGTTTCCTTGAACCAACATAAATGCTTTGTACTACCAATGTTTATTATTTCACCAATCTGATACGTAGTAGCAGTTAATTTTGTCATTTTTGCAGTTTAATTCTTAGAGAAGCAAATAGGATATATATATTTTTTTCCTGTCTTTTGGTTATTTTATCCTGTTTGAAATGCATATCCATTCCCTTCCTGTGGTCTTCCCTTTTACTGGTCTGTGCAAGTCCTTTTTTGATGTATTTTCTTTTCTCTGCATAGCAAACATTTTCTCATAGACTTTTCCCTTTCGTTATGGTGTCTCCCCAGGTATTGTAGTGGTTTATACTCCATATCTTTGGGCTCATTCCTTATAGATTCATATCAGTATTTAAAAGTTTTATTTTCAAGATCATAAAATAATCCACCATATTTTCTTTTAATAATCTTATGTTTTTGCACATTTAGCTTTTTAAATCTTTGTAGTTTAAGTCCATTTTGAGAGAGAAAAATTTAAACTTCATTTTCTAGTAATGAACTAAATACTAATGGGTTTTACTGAAAAAATTCAACTATTACTATTAATAATTATTAATTATATAATGAGTATTACTGAGGACCAATGATTGCCAGCATAATGTTAAATATTGCACATATATTATTCATTTTAATGCTTATAACTATATAAGAATTATATAGTTCTATATATAATTCTATATTTGGTCCTGTTGCTATTATGTGTACTTACATTCAGATGGGATCAAGCCATGCAGATTTTTAGTAATTTGACAGAAGTTATGCAAGGAGGCAGGACTTGGATCTAGATAGCATCATTCCAGAATATTCTAACCTATTTACTGCCATGCAGTTGCACTTATGTGGCTTTCTTGGGCCTCTCCCTGGGATCAAAGGCCAATTTTAACAGTGCTCTGTGTCTATCTGTAGGGCTCACCTTCCACTTGGCCTTGGCTTCCCTGGACCCTCTACATTTCATCAGTGATGTCAGTGCTTCTGATCTGATGGGCAGTCCGCAGCTCTGTCACAGAATTCTAGAACTGGACCCTTCAGATGGGACAGACTATGAATTTGAACAGAAACTCAGTTGCTTTTAAATTTATTGTCACAGAGCCGGGCGTGGTGGCGCACACCTGTAATCCCAGCACTCGGGGAGGCTGAGGCAGGAGGATCAGTGTGAGTTCGAGACCAGCCTGGGCTATAAAAGTGAGCTCAAGGCCAACCTGAACTGCATAGTGAGACCCTGTCTCAAAAAGATTAAATAAATAAATAAATAAATAAATAAATAAATAAATAAATAAATTTATTGTCACAAAAAATGAAGTTTAAAAATTAAAAAAAAATCCTTTGTAATATTAGTTGTATACTACTTGACATGCTCAAGTATCACATTAAAATATTAGTAAACTTAAGGTTCTATGGCATATTAAGCTTATTTTCCAAATGAAATTTCTAAATAATAAACATAAAATTCTGAACTCTTCATGAGAAAAGGTCAATATAAAGAGATTTTTTCCCAGTTATATGAGATGCTTTGTGTTTTAAAAATAAATTTTTATTTTTTAAATCTCTTTAAATAAGCTCTACCCTTCCCCAAATTCTAACATCAAAAACTGTGCCCCATATAGTGATAAGTTCTAGTGTCTTATTGCACAGCAGGGTGACTACAAATAGCTAGAATGCAATGTATATTTCAAAAATCTAGAAAAAAAGAATTTTTTATGTTTACCATGAAGAAATCAGAAATGTTAGAGGAGATAAATATGCTGAGCTTGATTAAATACTATTCAATACGTCCATGTATTGAAATATCACATGGTACTTGACTCCTGTATGTAATTTTCACTTACATTTAAATTACTTTCAGTAAAAATGTAATCATTAAATAAAAATTGTCATGAACACATCTGAAAAGTGAAACTAATGAAATATTTCAGCAAAATTTATTGTAGAAATGTAATTTGAGGTGGCTTATATTGAAATTCTTAAGAGTTATCTGAGTTTATTTTTCAATTAAAAAGAAAAAAAATAGCCCAGTTTATGTCTCTGTGGGCCCAGAGTCAGCCCTTTGCTTACCCAGCCTTTTCTGCTTTGCTCTCACAGTCCACAGGAACCAGCATTATGGTGGACATCGCTGTGATGGGTGAAGCTCATGGGCTCATTACGGACCTCCTAGCAGACCCTACCCTGCCCCCAAATGTGTGCACGTCGCTGCGGGCCGTGAGCAACCTGCTTAGCACTCAGCTCACCTTCCCAGCCATCCACAAGTCCCGAGCGAGCCCCATGGCTTCTTTCAGTGAAAACTACACCTGTTCTGATTTGGAGGAGAGCTCTGAAAAAGACAAGCTGACCATTCCCAAGGTGGGTGCGGACGATATGTTCCCTAAGGGGTAAAAGCTTTCATTGTCTCCCAAATTTCTTCCCTGTCACTCTAAGCCATTCTGCGGATTCACCCATATCAGTGAAAGAGGGGAGATATGTCAGAAGAAGTCAGAAAAAATAATAAAAATAGTAATGTAAACACTTCTCATACTTAAAACTGTTCTGTAAAATGAAAATTCCCCTGTGGATGTTACTTTCTATATTGATGCTCTCAAGAGAGTTTTACTTCTGTGTGTCAACCTATGTTGAGAGGACAATAAGAATGTTGCAACAAAAGCAAAATAAAATGGCAAAAAGCAAGCAAGTAAAGTCGCTAATACATTCTTTTCTTTTTTTTTTTTTTTTTTTTTTTTTTTTTTTTTTTTTTTTTTTTTTTTTTTTTTTTTTTTTTTTTTTTTTTTTTTTTTTTTGCCTTTTTGAGACAGGGTCTCACTATGCAGTTCAGGCTGGCCTTGAGCTCGCTTTTGTAGCCCAGGCTGGTCTCGAACTCACACTGATCCTCCTGCCTCAGCCTCCCAAGTGCTGGGATTACAGGCATGAGCTACCACGCCCGGTTGTCCCTAATACATTCTAATGTGGATTCTGTTTAAAATCCATTGCCTTCTTGTTTTTGTTTCGATAGCTCTTTTTATTTCTAAAATTTCTAAAATTTTGTATGTGGCATCAAACCAAATCCTTATGGATTTCTCAAAAATAAATTTTGAATTCATAACAATTATAATTTTTATAAATACTTGCGAAAAAGCTAACGTTAATGATGTATAAATCTGTATCTTATATGTAAAAAGAAATGGTGTGCTTCCTTCTTTTTTATGTATAAGTTGAGTATGCTTTATCTTTTATCTAAAATCAACAATCAGAACTGCTTCAAAATCCAAAACTTTTTGAACAATGACTTTACACTCAAAAAATGTCAGATTTAGAACATTCTGTTTTTGGATTAGGATTGCTCAACTGGTAAAATCTATGCAAGTATTTCACAAGTGAAAGCAAAACAAAACAAAAATTGGAATCCCTTTTGGCCCCAGTCATTTTGTAGAAGGGATATTTAACCTGTAGGAGCTTTGCAAAAGTAAATGAGTCTTGCACCCATTTGGGATCTCAGTGGTAAAGATAAATTATATAAATGACAAAAACTCAGAAGTATAGGGTGTGTATATGGTGACTGTTCAGTAGTTCTTGTCTGGTTATCCTATTGACTCAGGAATGTAATCCTCATCTTTGTCAGTTGTGCATTTATGAATCTACCTTCAAGTGCTCATATGTCTTAGAAAGATAAAGCAAGCCTCACTATGACAGTAAAGAAATGAAGATGAAAGTACACTCAATTTTTAGTCTGTCAAAACAGATTTCAGGCAGGAAACCTGGCAAATACCAATGATTGACCTTTTTACTCCCTACTAAATACCATGTTAGATACATGTTCAAATCTCTGTAAGACTTTAAAGACAACTAACAGAGCTATTCATTAATCTCCAATTGTCATCTATTTCACTTCTTTCATGTCCAGAAGAATAGAATATGTCTTCATAAACTATGCCTATGTGGTTGGGCTGGTGGATTATATGTAGCCACAAATAAAAGTGGATCTAGATTCTACCTATGATGTTTATTAGAGAAATGGCATCAGGAGAATTCTCTGACCTTAATCTTTAAAGCTCACACCTTCCTTAGTGTACTGTGCTCATGGTGCTGACCCCACACTGTTGTCTCAGTGGGGTTGGTCTCAGCATCCCTTTGGATACTGTGGTAAAGGAAATGGTAGAAACAGCCACGGGTTGGTCAGAAATGCCTTCTGTCAAGAGCTAGTGCTGATGATATTAGGCATGTTACTGATGACTCAGCCACAGTTACCCCAAAAGAGATAGTGCATTGTATGAGTTATATTCTTACACGAAACACTTGTAATTTATAAATCAAAACAGTAAAAAGAAATCAGTAGTACTTGGGAATGTAGGCTGTTGTATAGGACAAAATAGATTAATTCATATCCCAATAAGTAGCTTTGTGGAAAGACGTTTGTTCAGAATAACTAACAGTATGTGCACATAAATTTATAAATCCTATTGAATATAACTATAAATGCATCCCAGAGGTAAATGACTCTCATTCCTATAATTCTGTATCTGCATAACTATTTAAAGGAAGATTTTCAAGATAGTACTTTACAGTATTCACTTATTTTGGCTAGAAAGCCGTTTGAGTTTCTGAACACCCTAATTTTAGATAGATGATAGTCAACCAGCATACTAGCATATTTTCATTACTTTACTTCTAACTAAAAACTCACTTCTTTCTACTATAGTACATAAAATCTGTTGATATTAACATGCTCGTTAATATGATCAACATTCCTTCTCAGCGCCTGAGGAAGAGCTTACCCCCAGGCTTGTTGAGACGGGTTTTATCAACTTGGACAACTACCACCTCAGCCACGGGTCTGCCTACCTTGGAGCCTGCGCCCGTGCGGAGGGACCGCAGCGCCAGCATCAAATTGCATGACGCACCTTCAACCAGGTAAGACGAGGCTCCTGCTGATTGCCTGTCTCTTTGAGTTTTTACTACAAAGGAATTGTGAATGAAGAGAGATGAGAGGCCCAACCAATTACAGTAAATTAGAGGCAAGCTTTGCAAATGGAGAGGGCGTGTAGTTTAAGTGTAGGGCATGTTGGGTAATGTTTTAGCCGTTTGCTTATCACTGGGACAAACTACCACCAGATGCCCACAGTTTAAAAGAAAAGAAGTTGACACAGACGTGGCAGAGGAAAACTGTTAGGTGCAGAGAGACAAGGAAGGAGCCTGGGTCAGAAAAACACGCTTCCAAGCCATGCCTCTAGGTTCTTGACTCCTAATAGCAGCCAGCTACTGAAATATTCCAGGGATGCATGCCCTGGTGAGGATAGTGACCTCAGTACCTACCTTTACCTTCCAAGCACAGAAGACTTTAGTTCTAAATCATAACAGGTAAATGGGCTTGGCCTTAAATACAAGGTGAAGAGTGACTCAAGGTAGTGGCCTGTTGCTATCACCTTCAATGGAAAGGGTTGAGTACAGAGTATATATAAGCTAGGTTCTGCTTACTCCACAGTTCAGTGCACCCTGGGACACTGAAATCAAAGGCACACAGCTTGATACGTGCAAACAATTGTTATAGTTACAACTCACAGACAAGCTGTCCTAGCCCTGTAGGAAAGATAGGAAAGTAGGTAAAAGGTACATCATCTTCCTAGGAATGTCTGTGTATGTATATATGTATGCGTGTAGGTATGTATAGTTTTAACTTTATTTTGTATATAATTTTACAAAGTGACTTAAAAGCTACAATTAAATCCAAAGACAAGATACTGTAAAGATGTGAAAAGAATTTTGAAGAAAACAGCTACTGAAAGAGTTTTTGGAGGGAGTTATTATATTTCTTCTTTTCTAATTAAAATATAAATAGTATACTTGAAATTCAATATTGGCAAGAGAATGTATCGTGTAATTTCATTTTTTGAAGGACACACACATATCAGTTTCATTAATGACCCAACCAAGGAAAAAAATCTGCATCTTTGTTGAGTTACAAGATAGTGATTTCAGAAGTAGTTTTCTCATTAGCTTGGTTTCTAATATAAAGCACCATGCTGAGGTTGGCAGAGGAATAGACACCTTCTAATTCATGAGAAGCTAATGACTACTGACTTTTCTTGGTTTCTTGGTTCAAAATGTTTAACTTGTGTCTTCCATATTAATGTGTATATTCTAGTAACCCTACAGGATCCGAAGCCAACTCAAGCAATTCTGTCACTTCTCAGCTTCATTCCATTTTACATTATTAGTTTTTATAAAATTTCTTTTAAGTACCACAATAGTGAGAAGTTATACTCTGTTTTAGGAATATTCCCCAGAGTTCACTTGGTAATATTTTTCCTCTACTAATGCTGAGTGTTATCAAATTGTGTAGCATAAAATACTGCTGAGCAGTAGCTAATACTGCTAGAGTTAAATGTACTTAAGAAAATGCATTATATGCTCAGTACGTAGCCGTAGGCTGCCTTCTTATGGTACCGATGCCCTGTACAAATTTTCCATCATAGTATAATATAGGCTTCATGATTTTCTTTCCATAGAATGATTTGATGCAAATTCCATTCATCTGTTCTCAGATATCTTCTTTCTGCTGCTTTTTTTGTTGTTGCTTTTAGTCAAATCTCATTCCCCTCTTCTCTTAGTCAAATAAAAAATGGAGGACAGAAATTGAAATCATAACAAAGTTCCATGAAATTTTAAAGAGGTTGATTCCTAAGGATGCTGTCATTTACTTAACTTAGGTAACAATCCTTACAAAATCAATTCTCAGACTTCAATGTTTTCAATAAAGATAAAATTTTACATATCCTACTCATTAGTTTTCTCCTAAAAATAGTCATTGGCATCTTACTTAGCTATAGGTTTCCCTACTCTTTACCACTGTTTCACTGTTCTATGAAAGTCCTGACATAAAGTTTGACAGTGATACAACTTTTTCACTTCACAACCAATTTATCCTATTAAGGGAAAACTATAAATTAGTAAATGATCGATGTATATCATGAACTATATTTGGCCTTTGTTTATAAACTCAAGTTACAACCCTTTTCATGTCTCGCTCTATTATACAAACTGATGGTTGGCTTGAAAACTGCTTTGAATTTTAGCCCTGAAGTTTCTTCCTTTTAAGCCTTCTTTTCTACCATTCTGTACTTGTCCATTCCCTGGGGTACTTTGAAGAAGACTACAGTGATCAAAAGAAAAGAAGCAATGAGCAGGAAAAATTAAAAGCAGCCCATACCTTATGACTAGATTTGCATACCACTTCCTCCTGGGAAATGGTAAATACCGTGGTAGAAGAAAGGCAGAAGCAAAAATCAGAAGGATCTGGACCATGTAGCCCTTAGTGATGCTGAGCTTCAATATCCACTACAGGGAATAATTAGGAGAAGAGAAATGGTGCATAATTAGCAGGATGAGTTAGATGCAACGGTAGAAGCAGATTCTTAGAAAAAGTCTTGAGAAAATAGAAAAGGTTGATGTACATCGTACCCTGAATCATTTGACTTAAGCATAGAACTGACGCCTGCCTTTCTGTGTGAGACAAACAAAAACTCTAAACTTTGTACAAGAGGGCACTATCCACTCAGTAAGACTTCTAGTATTTGGGATGGAGTTGTTACGGCTGTAAATACACATAAAAATCTACTTCAACACATAGGGTTGAGATTTTCACTCCTAGGCCCAGAGATATTTATCTTTTCCTTATCAACATGAGCATAACAAAATTTTCCTTAAACTGATTGCATCTCTCTAATCCAAATTATGCATATAGATGGGAATCAGGAAGTGAGTCAATGAAAAGTGTAAACTGTGGTGATTATGCAAAGCAGTGCCTGAGTGCTTGGGAGCTAGAATGCACTTCATATAAAAACACTTACTTAGTTTTGATAATAGCATAATAAATTAAAAGTGGTGTATATAGTATTAAAATGAGAGAGACAAGCTGGCCAGATAGCTTAGCATATTAAAGCACCTGCTTAGGTAGATGCAGGGACAGGGTTTGATCCCAGGCATGCCCTGCTGGCCCTGCCCCCGGGCCACACTGAGACATTGCTTGAGACTGGGCATGGTGGTGTGTGCCTGGAATCTCAGAGCTTGGGAGATTGAAAACAGGAGGATTACCGCGAGTCCAATCTGTGTAGTAAAACCCTGTAAACACTGTACTAATTACATTAAAATAATAATAATAATAATAAAATGAGATAGATATGACCAGTATTTTATTACTTTGATGTTATCAAATAAATATGCACTAAAAGTATTCAATTAATATACTTTATAAGTTTTTCAAAATAAGTACTTTTTAATGTTTTTATTTGGAAAATAACAATTTTAGAGCTAGCCTTTATCATGTCTTTTTAAGTTACCAAATAAAGCCTTTAGAAGTCTACATAGAATATCAATAATTTATTCATTATGCTATGTACAAAGAAATTATAAAATTCCCTCACAGTAAATCTTATCATCGGTTCATCAATCCAGCAAAATGAATTGAGAAATGACTACTAGAAGGAAAAACTTGATTATCTGTTTTAGACCCAAGATTTTCTTTTTTTGTCTTTTTGAGACAGGGTCTTGCTATGCAGCTCAGGTTGGCCTTGAGCTCACTTTTGTAGCCCAGGCTGGTCTTGAACTCGCACTGATCCTCCTGCCTCAGCCTCCCAAGTGCTGCCAAGATTTTCTTTAATCCTATTATCCTCATAATTTCAAGCAGTTGTAAAATGCCTGGGATGAGATTTCTAAGAACAAGAAACAAATACTTTATATGCCTTCAGTAATTGTTTTAGCGAATTGCTGAAGTTCATTGCACTTTTCCAATGTCTCTTTCATGATATGTTTCATAAACTATTAGAAATAAGAGCAAACGAATCAAACCCAGTCCCTGCATCTGCCTAAGCAGGTGCTTTAATACACTGAGATATCTGGTCAGCCCATTTATCTCATTTTAGTGCTATATATACTACTTTTAATGTATTATGCTATTGTCAAAATTGAATAAGTGCTTTTATATAAAGCACATTATAGTTCCCAACAAAATACCTGGATCAATGATTGAAGAAGAATCTCTCTAAAAGTAGGAAAGAGAAAGAAGGAATATGATTCAAGTATCAGACCATAGAATAAGCCTCAACACAAGCTGTAGATTTTTTCCATGGCCTTATTTACTGACAATCAAGGGACATGACAATAACAAAGCACATAGTCCTGCGCTCTTCCTTTCATGTAATCTGATGGTATTAGTGTAGTGACCTACACTATTACCTACATTTATTTCACATGAGAACGTGTTCTGGTTTGGATGTAATATTCAAATTTCTAAACAAAACACCTATAATACTGTCAGCACAGAGAGACCTGCTTTGGGTATGGAGCCTCTCCAAGTTGTATTCCATTAATTACACAGCTCACACGTCAATTTCCATATGTCTATGACCCCCTGTTTCCATCAATGTCAGGTTTATTTTCACTAAGTCGTCCAAACAGACCAGACACATCCTGCCTGTGGTGCCAACGTAAGACTGGCAGAAGGTCACATGGTCAGATTATGTTCCCAGGTGTCAGCAGAACACAGAGTAAGCCCCTTCCCCTCAGAGCATCCCCAAGAGCTTCAGCACAGCTTCCAGAACTCTCTTCTCCCCCAAATGAGGATGAATTTTGTTTTAGATGTAATTTGTAAGTTTTGGGGCAGTACATGGAGCAAAACTTTTGCTCAGAATTCCTCCAAAATTTATATCCTACTAATCTCACAGTTTATGTAACCTTCCTCCATAGATCTGTTAATTCCAGATTTACTCACAGTAAGGAACCTAGATAAACCAAGTACCTCCTTGTTAGAGCCTAACCTAGAAAACTAACTGGACCTTCCCCGTAGTAGATATTAACATGTTTAGCTTCATGCCTGTAACTTGTGTTTTTAAGAGAAGACATGGCACTTTCTTTCCAGGGTATCATCAGTAAAACAAACTGACAGGCAAAAGATCTAGCACTAATTAAATACTGCAATAAAATGTTTTGAATGAAAAATATTTTGAGTGGTTTATGAGGATTTCATTTTTTGAATATAGATTCACCAAGAAATAATACATAATGAAGCGCTTTGGACTAAGGATTAGGACATCAAGTATACTTGCTTCAGAACCAATTAATCTGCAAGATTCTTTTTAGAACATTCTGGGAGGAATATCACTTTGGAACTAGGTGAAAGTGTTTGATTCATATGAATCAAATGCACAATGTTTTGGGTTTTTTTTGTTAACTAATGTTCTTTTTAAAAAAAAACAACTTTATGTTATGGCTGGCACAGCGTATGGTGCTGGGGATTAAACCGCAGTCTCTGAGGTTGCCTAAGCTTACCTAAGCAGGCACTTTAGACCACTGAGCTATCTCACTGGCCCTGTTAAGTAATGTTCTTGACAGGTGACTGATACACACATGTCTGTGTGACAGGACCTGAGCCTAGATAACATTTCTGATTATTTAGAAGGAAATCTATTGGTTTATCAGTGAACCTTGACCAATGTTCAGATTGGGCAGTTTATCATGAAAATGATGTTTGGGTTCTGACATGATTTGCCCACAAGTTAGTGAATAAGTTACTCACTTTTTTCTTGCAATCTTATCTTTACAGTACTGTTAATCCTGAGTCTTGGAATAGCCCAGTGATAATGACCCTCACCAAAAGCAGATCCTTCACTTCATCCTATGCTGTGTCTGCAGCTAACCATGTAAAGGCTAAGAAACAAAATCGGCCAGGCAAGTAACCTACCAGGAAATACGTTCCTACTCTGCAAAATGTAGTCATGGAGCAACTGACCCTAAACATGGAAGTATTCAGAGGGACCCTGTATCCAGACGTCTTTGATGTGATGTTTAAAGGAGAAACCTTGGGGCCCGGTGGGATGGCTCAGAGGTCTAAAACGCCTGTTTGGGAAAGCTTGGGTGGCTTCAGGGACTGCAGTTCGATCCCCGGCACCACATGCTGCGCCAGCCCTGCCCTTGGGGCGGGCTGAGCCGGCCATAAAAAATGAGTAAATAAACAAATAAAGGTTCTGAAACAAGAAAAAAATAAGTAAAAAAAAAAAAAAAAAAATCTTTAAAAAAAATAAAGGAGAAACCTTTGGAGTGAGATGCCACTAAGTGGCAGAGCACTCACCAACATGCATATGACAGGGGATTGCTTTACTAGTGCTATTCCTCCTCCCACAGAAGGAAAGGAAGCAACCAAGTGTCTCAGTTACTTTTCTCTTGTTGCTGGGACAAATACCCTACACCCAAAGTGAAGGAAGGAAAGGTTTACTTAGCTCCCAGTTCCTGGAGGGTTCAGTCCACACTCAGGTGGATCCAAGGCTGAGAGACACATGGCAGAGGCCAGCAGTTCATGATAGCGGGACAGCAGCAATGGCAACAGAGACAACAGAAAGAGAATCTGTTTCTCTGTCTCTTGTATATTACATTCAGGCTCTCTGCCTCAGCCTATCTGCCTCAGGCCACACCCATAATGCCAGTAGTACTCGGAACCATAATCTCATCAGTACTAAGACCTATAAACCTAGTAGATCATGAGTTAATCTCAAACTGTAGCAGTCCCCACCCCATGACTGCATGAGGTGTTGGGGTGACAACTAGATACAAAGCATAACACCAAGCCAAAAAAAAAAAAGCTTCAATAACTAATAACCAGCTAGTTACTGAAGCTCCCACTTCATGTGATGATAGAAATCTCTAGAAGTTGCTGTACTCCATCTCCTATCTTGAAATTACTAGATGAATAAGAATTAAGCTTCACAGTTCCTCATAATTTATAATTCTAATTTTTATTTTTAGACTTCAATAAAAGTTACTTTTCAGGAATATGGTATTTATGAGTTTGAGGAAATGCTTCACTTGGTATGCATGACTTATGATAAGGAATTTAGATATCAAAATTAAGAATGATAAAGTTTAGACAAGAAACTAAAAGGACCTACAAAAAGATTGCTTTATTTAACCAGAATTTTTATGGACTCAAAACTGGGACAGTTTTGTGAGGTTCTGTTTGTATTGTTCTGCTTCTACAATCTCTTTTTTCAATTTTATTTTTTTATTATTATTTTTTACAATAGTTAATAAATTGCATGATGTTGTTTTCATTGTGGTTGTTCAGAAATCAAGATGCAGACATGATTTCTTGCCTAAACCTCATTAGTACAGATCTTTCTTTTCATTGCACAAAGAGAAAGTAGCTGTATATTTAGTCCAATAGTCCACAACAGTAGTGAATTATCATCTCATCTGGCATTTGCAGGGGCTGTTGACTTGGGCCTTTTACAACTCAGCATATTAATACAGCTATCCTTTTTATATTTTAGGGTTAGACTTTTCTGCTGGATGGTTAAGACCAAGATAAAGCAAGACCTATGTTACAAAGAATTATATAACTTTTTTATCTGACACGATCAGTCAGGTCCTCTCAGGGCTTACCCTGGAACCATGTATTATGATTTGCAACACCTTTTTCAGTATTAGCTATCGGGATGAATCATGGCCAATGCTTGACACTTTGCTCTCTGTGGAATCCTGAGCAGCAATTGATGGTAAAATACCTGTTTCATGTTATGTCTAAGGTATTTGATATTCAGAAAGATAATGATGTTACTCTCAAGTGCCTACGTTATAGGGAATAATATCATTAAACTTCTCTTCTGGATGATTAACAACTCAAGTTGGTATTCAAACAATTAGCAAAAAAGAAGGGATGCAGGTATAGCCAATATTTTGGCTCTAGCCCTTCAAGGTCAGTGAGAACACAGGACATAAAAGAACCTGTACTGTAACAGCATATAACTCAGTGGTGCCCCAAATTTCCTGTTCAAGATTATGGGGCCACAGAGGAAAGTAATTGATGATGTACAGTGTGCGTAAGGAGAGTCACCTAGAGAGAAAACATTTTCTCAGGATTCCACAGAGAGCAAAATGCTCCCACAATCTCAATGGAGAGCCTGGGGTGTTCTCTCTGACCTCATCTGTCCTTGTTAGAAGGAGAATCCTAACTCCGGGATTTTATGTCTCACATTGTGTAAAACTTTCATGAGCCTTTCAATTACTTTCTAGTGAGTTTCTGAAAATTATGTCTTAAGCAGCACAAAAATTCATCAGATGGTTCAAGGGGAAGCTGCCTCCTCTGGCTGAGATGTTTGATGTGCCAGCTCTGGCTGTGACGGCAGCCCCAAACTTCAATTTCTTTGTCATCACTCTGGTGACACTGCTAAAAGCTCTGCTGGTATGTACCTCTAATAGCTGCCCCCGCCCCTGCCTGGATTTTCAGCCTCCAGCTTCCTGCCAATAGCCAGTAAATAACACTCCCGGGGGAGCAGGGGCTGCAGTGTGTTGGCCCATGCTCAGAGGTGCTCTTCTCTGGGAGGCCAGTTACTCAGAACTTGGCCTTGAGAGTTTTTTCTTTTTTTTTTTACCCTCAACTTTTCCATTCTCTAAAAAGGTCTGAGTTAAATGACTGCATTTTCTCAAAAAGCAGAAGCCCCCAAAATAACAATGTTTAATAAATGAGAAGACCATGTAGGATGCTTATCTTTTATTGATATTCTAGAGACCACATTGAAATAAGAACTTTAAAATGTTAAAAGGCATAATTTAAGGAAGAATCACTGTTGTCACATCTAATTAAAATGTTTAATACTTTTTCCTTTGATTACCTATTTTATATAAGGTAACTGTTCCTCAGTGTCATTGCCCAGTGTACTTAAATCTGTACTGTTTAATGTAGGGAGACATTTTCTCCAAAAGGTAGAATTTTACTGGAATTCCACTAGAGAAAGAAACCATTATAGGTAATCTGGTTTTGCAACAATAATCTGGTCCTCTTTTCTCTGGAGATGTTCATTAAAGTTTATAACTTAGAAGTCCTTAATGACCTGAGAAATAGAATTGAGCTTTTACTGGGACCAGGGAGTATAGGCAAATACTTATCTGAAACTACGCAGAGGGCAAACACAGATTATTTTGGTAATGAGGAGATGTATTTGGAATACCAGAAAAGTAAAAGAACTGAATTTGAGAATTCTACATTAACAAGACACTATTATATGAGCATTAAAGTGGCCGTAGGTCTGTAGGACTCTTCTTTCTGCTGAAAAAATCTGGATAGTTACCAATTAACCATCAGATTTTAAGAGATTTGATTCAAACATGGAGCATATAACCATCATCCCTACATACACAAGCAACATCAAGAATTAGAGTTACATGCAACAATATCAATAAAAAAGCTTTCTAAAGATACATACTGATTCCCAAAGATGAATATGATTACTATGTAACAATAAACAAAATTAATTTTTCCCTAAAGGTGCTTATGATGCATATATTCTAGAATGCAAAATGATAGCAGGAAGTGTAAGACCTAATTAAACTTGAAATAAATTTGAAAAACATGGATGGATATAAATGAACCTTGTGTACATAAATATTATTTATAGACTTGCGGGCAGTTTTATAGTTGTTATTGCTGTTATAGTGTTTTGGACTCCATTTTTCTTCCTGGTAGTACTGTGGGTCAAAGCAGAGGTACTCACCACTGAATTACATCCCCAGCCCCCCCCCCCTTTTTTTTAAATCTGGAAATATGATTTCACTCAAGCTGGCTTCAAACTTCGAGTTTTCCTAGCTTCCTGAGTACCTGGAATCACAGATATGCTCTATCCTGCCTAGATTGTTTGGCAGGTTTTTGAAGTTGGTAGTTGATAGTTTTTTGACTTGCACAATCAAACGTAATTTAATGGATAAAGTATGAATTTCAGTATGCGGTTCTTTTACAGAACAAGAAAGGGAATCAGGTGAGAAAACTGAATACAGAAACCTTGAGTAACTTTTACTCAAGGTCACATAATTGTTCAGTTTTTATTTTCACCTCAGGACTATGCCAAAAAAATTAAGGACATATCTGTATTCTGACATAATTTTTAACTAGAATTTTGTAATTCTGTCCTTGGGTGAGAGCAAGGTGACAGAAGGACTTGGGTTGTTTCTCTTTCTTCTCATCAGTTTGATTAATTAGATATTAAAAACTGTGAGATAATGAAATGAAAACTATTAAATAACCTTACATAATAAAGTCAAGAGACTAATAATCATGATTAGGGCCAACACAGTAAATAACTCATCAAATGATAGAATAGTCCTTTATTCTTGTTACCCTACTCCCCAGAGGTAAGCCTGCATTTAAAGTAAAGGGCAAAGCATACAAAGACTGGTCCTGGGAATTAAACCACAGGTGCAGCAAGAGCTCTCTTCATATTTCCATCAAGAGCACCAATGTGTCCATAGTGATTATCTTAAAAGGGGATTTTGCTTTGAGATATTTTCAGACTGCTGTCACCTAAGAGCTGAATGTTTATAAAATAACTTCTATCCCAAGCACGCTGAATTCAATTAAACAAATCTCTGAAACTCTGCAAAAAAAAGTAGAAAAACCTCCACACAGAATTAGAGAGCTGAAATCTGATTTCAGTTCTTTCTGGTTGGTTGGCTCTTTCTATTTTTGAAATGCCTGTTTCCCTGCTTTGATGGTAGGGAGTCAGGGAGGGAGATGATGCACTGTGTTGATGCGGCTCACTATGCCAACACCTACGATTCAAACAGCTAGGGGGAGTGAGGCTGGCTGGAGAGGCTGAGGAGGAGGAAAGAGCTGTACACTGAGATGCGGAGAAGGCAGGCACCCAGCACAGAGCAGGCGAACAGAGATACGTGGTGTTTCAGAAGGGACTAATCTGTCCTTTGCACAGATCAAGTAAAATTGTGTCCTCTAACTCGATCAATAAGCTTTAATTTTAAATAGTTGCAACACATGCAATTATTATTCAGTTACTAACATAAGATAAATGGATGAAATCACATAGGAGCACTCTGCTTAAAGCATAAAAGCAGGGGATTTAAATATAATTTGCATTTTCAATCTTGCTTCTCCAATGTGTGAGTCAGGGACAATGGGAGACTACCATTACATCATCCTGCTTGGCAAATTCCTCTAATTCATGGTGAGTCTACAGTTGCCCTTTGCTTGGATTCTTGTGAATTTGAGTGCTCTACTGTAGTGACCATGGATGCCTCTACTGCATTGAGTTTCCTATAGAAAATTTGAAATGAGAGAAAGTTTTAATTATGGTTCTGTAACTTTATTCAGTTTACTTTTTCTTTGTTTTTTTGTAGGTGCCTTTTCTGTTTTGCGAAAATGGTAGGGCTTATTATTTCCTTGTGGGCACAGAAAAGGGATGGTGTATTTGTCAGACAAGCTGAGATGTTTTCTTGTTCAATTAAAATGAAACTTAGTTTCATAGAATAAAACAGATGGATTCACTTAAAGAATTCCCTTCCAGGACTATTTATCTTTTCTCTTTGATTATCCAAAATGCCTCTTTTCTTGACGCATATTTTCTCATGTTCTCAGGATCAGAGTATTAAAGGCTGAGTGTATCAAAGGAGTTGGTTTTTTGGACTTTAAGATGTGTTTGTTTTAATTTTCAGGATTTCACTGTACAACAGTGTGAGTTATTTGAAGCTTTATGTTTTACAAGCTTTGTCTTTTTCCTGAAGTATCTTAAAATTGCTCAAATATGAAATGAAGACATATATATCAAGAATATGTGTTGATCTGACCCTCCAGTTTTCGATATAAATGTGGTAGTGCACAATATAAAATTGGATGAAACCTTGAAAAATCCTAATAGTCATCCTTCTAAATTTGTAAGTGATTACACCTACAGTATCTTAGAAAATATATATTTATTTATTTTATTTTATTTTTTGGTGGTACCAGGGATCGAACTCAGGACCTTGCACTTGCCAGGTATGCACTTATTCCACTGACCTACAGCACTGGCCCCCAAAGTTAAACTAAATTTTTTGGGGGGACGGTACTAGGGATCAAACTCAAGACCTTGTACTTGCCAAGCAGGTATTTATGCCACTGAACTATCTCCCCAGCCCAGAAAATCTATTTTGAAAGACCTACTAAGGAAGGTGCCCCCACCCCAGAGAAACCACTTCCTATGCAGAAACTCACTTACTGCTTTCAAGAAAGAAGAAATATTTGGTGATCATAAGTTGAACTTTCCTAATTTGAAAATTCGAATCTGAGCATTTGGATCTCATATTTTCAGATAAGAGATGTACAGCTGATAAATTCTATAAAAATATGTCAAATCCAAAAAGCTTGGAAATCTGAAATGTATCTGGTCCCAAACATATTGGATAGAGGTTACTCACACTATAACTGCATTTATCTCTCCATTGACATGGAGACTACTGCATGGAAATACATATCTACCTCTGGTGGCCTTCTTTAGTCTTTGTATATTTTTAACTTTAAATTTTATGCATTAAAAATTACTATTTCTCATGGTTATTGCCAAGACTGTTTGCTAAAAGAATTCAAAGTATGTAGACTGAAATACTGTGGAAACAAAGTGCTTTTTCACTGTTACAGACTTATTTAAGATTTCATCCCAGGGGTCTGAAAGTCTACTTATTGGTTTAAACTTAGTTAATCCCTGAATTCCAAGAACTCTAAGGTTTATGTGAGTTTTAAAGTGCGTGTTTGGGAGTGAATTGTATGTCTCTAAGTCTATCAGCTGGCAGCTACTAAAAATTAGCAATGATAACCATCGCTGTTCTCATGAAATACATTGCATGAAAGGAGAAATATTCCCATGGATTTTGAAATATATCATAGGTCTATTTTTTTTTTGAGTTGAAAACTGTCCTCAAACTCATAATTTTGCCACCAGAGTAATTAAGCAGTTTCTTAGAGTAAAGCCTACCAGGAGTTTTGCATTTAGACAGAGCAATTCAAACTTGCTTCCAGGACTCTACCTTGCCTGCCCCCTCTTCGCACAATAATAAGCTATAGTCACAGGTCTTCTGACAACCCAGGGTAAGACCTATTTCTAGAACATACTTTCTGCAGTCTAAGTGGCTTTCATTTAACCAGTCTGTTCAAATTTTGCCCCTCAGGGTTTCCTTTCTAGACTGTGTGAAGTACTCTGTCTTCTACGTTGCTCATTCTTTTCTTTGCATCATTGAAAATGGTATGGCTGTTCTTTCCTTTCTTCTTTCTCATCCACTAATTTTGTCGTTTTGTCCCCACCAAAGGAAGTGCAACTCCATGAGCACAAGAATGCTGTTTAGCCCATTACTGACTGGGTCTCTGCAGGACCACACACTGTAAATATTAGTTAAATGAATTAATCACTGTAACTTATCCCCTTGCAATACTTTGGTAAATCGCTATCCAGGATTTAGATCCTAAGCACTATGGAACTTTTATAAGATCATATCAAGTATCTGTTAGCCCAAACTGTTCTAAATTGGACCAGTCATGTCCAAACTTTTTTACATCAGAACATCCATAGATATATAATCGTATTTGTGAATGTGTGACTGTATTTTTTAATCATTTACACTTTATGTTTTATTTATTTTATATTTATTTATTTGTTTGTTTATTTTGTGGTACCAGGGATTGAATTTGGGACCTTACGGGGGGTTATTACTTTTAATAAGAAATAACAATGCGACAATTTCAAAATACATTAGTCATACATTCCCAATGATTGATACAATGCATGTTGTTGTCCTCATAGTAGTTATTTAGAGCACAGGATGCAGACATGATAATTTTTCTAATCATCGTTGATACAAAAATTTCTTCTCATTGAACTAAAAGAAAGTAGTTATATACATAATCCAATATTCCATAATCATAGTGGGTTATTGGCAGAACTGGCAATATAGGAAGCTGTTGAGTTAAGCCTTTTACAGCTCAACATACTAATCTAGCTTTACTTTTTCTGCCTTGTGGTTAAACTTTTCTGCTGAGTGGTTAAGGGCAAGTTAAAGCAAGACCTGTATAATGAAACGTGTAGCTTATGTTTATCCCAAGGTCAGTCAAATCCCCTCAGGACTTACCTTGAAATCATGTACAGTGCTTTGTAGATCTGTTGTCAGTGTCAGCCATCTGGATGAGTCATGGCCATTGCTTGACCAGCTTGCTCTCTGTTAAAGCCTGAGAGAATGTTTTCTCTCCAGGTGACTTACCTTAGGCACAGTATATATTGTTAAGCCCTTTCCTCTGTGGCTGAAAAAATCTCCTTGAACAGAAAATTTGGAACACCACTGAGTTATAGGACATTATAACAGGTTCTCTTATGTCTGAGTCCTCACTGATCTTAAAGGGCTAGGGCCAAAATATTGGCTATCCTTGCAGCCCTTCTTTTTCTCTAAGTTTTGGTCTGTAAAGTTATGTTCTTAAACCTCCAGAAGAGAAGCTTAGTGTTACTATTTCTGTACAGCATAGGTATTTGAGCTTAACATCACTGCCTTTCTGAGTGTTAAATATCTTAGACTTAGCTTGGAATCAGTATTTTCCATCCATCATTGGTATTCTATCAAATCCCTATATAATGTGATAAAAGCAGTTGCACATTTTTACTTGGAAATTTAGAAATCTAAGCATATACAAAATTGTAGCTGGTCAATCCTATGGTATTTTTCCTTTAATATCCATTTACTTAAGAGAGTATAGCAATAACTGAAATTACAGTAGAAGCGTTACACACCTAAACACCCTGAATGGCAGGCATTCCAAGCATAGTTTTAGCGTTACACATTGCTATCCTCAGTATAAAAGACCTGTTGGAGGTGATTAGGACCATTGTCTAATTCATCCTGTGTATATAAGTGTATTGTTTGTCTCTTGCTATGTTTCCTATCTTTTCTGCTAGCAATCTCTTCATTGTTTAACCCTTAAGTTCTTGCTTTCCATTCAGCTGTGTGATGCCTTTCTATTTTTATTTCTTCTGTTGACTTCTTATACTAGGGAGATGATACAGTATTTACAAATGTAGGTCTGGTTTGTTTCACTTATGAGTATACTATAATCCACTTACATATGAAGTTTTTTCATTTGTCATTCTTTGTAGCTGAGTAATATTCCATTGTATAAAAACACCACATCATGGGGACCACCCACTTGAGATCCCCTCCTGTCCCTCTCTTGGAAAGGAGCTTTCTTTCCCCTAATAAATATATTCTTCTCATTAAAAAAATGTTCTTCAATCATTCTTCATATGATGGGTATTTTAGTTGTCTCCAAGATTTGGCTATCACAAATTGTGCTGCTGTAAACCTAGGAGCACAGACAGCACTATAATATAATATTTTCAATTCTCCTGAGAAAATTACCAGTAGGAGATCACTGGATTGAGTGGGATTTCCAGTCTTAGTTTTTTGAAGAGTCTCTACACTGATTTCCAGGATGGTTGCACCAGTCTGCATTCACTCCAGCAGTGGAAAAGTGTTCCTTTTTTCCCACAGCCTCTCCAATATTTGTGGTTGGTTGATTTCTTTATGATAGCCATTCTTTCTGGGGTGAGATGGTATCTAAGTGTTGTTTAATTTTCATTTCACAAATGGCTCACACTGTGTAGTATTTCTTCATGTATTGATAGGCATGTCAAATTTCTCTGAGAAGTGTGTGTTTATGTCAGATGCCCATTTCTGGACTGGGTCGTTGAATTTTGGGATCCTAATGTTTTTTAGTTCTTTATAAAGGTGTTCTAAAGATAGAACACCTTTGTCTAAATACTTAGTAGTTAAAATTTTTCAAAATTTGTGGGTTGTCTTTTCACTCTGTTGGTAATTTCTTTTGACATGTAAAAACTCAGCCAGAGGAGGTCCCAGTTGTTGATTCTTTCAAGTGTTAAACATGCATTTTGATTTTTGTCCATGAATTATTTGCCTATCCTAATATCTTTAAGATATCCTCCCACTTTCTCTTCCAGGAGATTTAGTGTTTCTCTGTTAATATTTAGATCTTTAATCCATTTTGAGTTTAGTTTAGTGCATCGTCATAGACCTGGGTGAAGTTTTAGTTTTTGACATGTAGAGAGCCAGTTTTTCTAGCACCATTTTTAAAGAGCCTGTCTTTCTTCTAGTAAACTTGTTTGGCCCTTTGTCAAAAATAAGGTGGCTGAGTGGGTTTATATTTGTATCTGCATCTTCTAATATGTTCCACTGAACCTCAGGTCTACTTTTTTTTGTTTTGTTTTAACAATACCATGGTGATTTTAACACTATAGCTGTGTAGTATAATTTTAGGTCAGGAATTGTAATGCCTCCTGCCTTATCTTTGTTGCCTAGGAATGTCTTTGCTATTCTAGGTCTTTTCTGGATCCAAATAAATTTAAGGAATGACTTCTCCAGGTTTGTGAGGTATGTTGATGGTATTTTGATAGGAATTGCAGTAAATCTTTTTAACAGTTTAGGGAATATGACCATCTTCACAATATTGTTTCTTCTATCCAGGAGCAAGGAATATCTTTCCATTTTCTGAAATCCTCTAGCATCTCTTTTTTCAGAGTACTGTAGTTTTCATGGAATAGATCCTTTACTTCTTTAGTTAGGTTAATTCATAAGTATTTTATTTCCTTTGGTGCTGCTATAGAAGGGATTGTTTCCGTAATTTATCTGTCAGTTGTTTGTTATCTGTATAGTGGAATGTTATTGACTTTTGTGTGTTGACTTTGTATCCTGCTATGCTACTGAATTTGCATATTAATTCTAGTAGCTTCCAGGTTGAATTTTTGGGGTCTTCCAAGTAGACTATCACATCATCTGCAAATAATGTTAGTTTAGCTTCTTCTTTGCTTATTCTTATTCCTTTTATTTCCTCTCTTGTCTAATGGCTGTAGCTATTGACTCCAGAACTATATTGAATAGGAATGGTGATGGAGGACATCCTTTTCTTGTATCACATCTGAGAATAAAAGATATCAGTTTTTTTCCCATTCGGAATTATGTTAGCTGTTGAGTTGTCATAGATGGCTTTTATCATATTGAGGTAGGGGCCACGTATTCCAATTTACTGTAGAATTTTCATGGTGAATGAGTGTTGGACTTCATCAAAAGCTTTTTCTTCATCAACTGATACGATCAAGTGGTTTTTGTATTTGGCTCTATGGATATAATGTATTTTGTTTATAGATTTATGTATGTTAAACCATCCTTGCATTCTTGGGATGAATCCTGTCTGGGATGATGAATAATCTTCTTAATGAAGATTTTCTATTTCTATTTCTACTCTATTTTCTACGATTTTATTGAGGATTTTTGTATCTATGCTCATTAGAGAGATTGACCTGTAGTTCTCTTTTTTAGTTGCATCTTTGTCTGGTTTTGGTATCAGTATAACATTTGCCTCCAGGAATATTTTTGGGGGCATTGTTTCCTTTTTTATTTCATTGAAGAATTTGAGGAGTATTGGGATTATACCTGTAAATTTCTTATAGAATTCAGTTGTGCACCCATCAGGACCTGGATTTTCTTTGTCGGTAGGTTTTTTTTAAAAAATTACATTTTGTATTTCATTGGGTGTTATTGTGTTATCAAAAGTTCTTATGTCTTCTTTATTCAGTTTTGGTAAAGTGTACCTTTCTAGGAATCTGTCCGTTTCATCTGTGTCTTTAGTTCGGTAAGAGTAAAGATTCTGAAAGTAGCTATTTATGATCTTTTGGATCTCCACTGGGGCTGTGGTAATGTCACAGTTTTCATTCCTTATTCCTCGAATTTGAGTTTTTTTTTTTTTTTCTGTCCTCTTTTTGATGTGGTTAGCTAGGAGCTTATCAATTTTGTTTAATCTTTCAAATAACCAGATTTTTAATTAATTAATTCTATGTATTGTTTTCTTCATCTCAAATGAGTTAATTTCTGCTCTAATCTTTATAATTTCCTTCTGTCTTTGGGCTTTGAGTTAGGTTTGCTCTTTTCTAGACTTCTGAGGTGTAGCATTAGAGTTATTTATTCCCATCCTGTTTTCTTACAGTGTGAGTTCAGAGCTATAAATTTCCCTCTAAGAACTGCTTTCATGCATCATATAAATTCTGGCAGTTGTGTTTCAATTTCCATTAACTTGTAGATACTGTTTAATTTCCTCTGCAATACATTGAATGTTGAGGCGGGTATTGTTTAGTTTCCATGTATTTCTGTTTTTTTGCGGTTTCTTTTGTCATTTATTTCTAATTTCATTGCACTGTGTCCAGATAATATGCACGGGGTAATTTCAGTTTTATTGCATATACTTATGCATGATAAATGGACTAGTATGTGGTCTATTTTAGAAAATGTTCCCATGTGCATCTGAAATATTAGGTATTCAGAAGTGGTTTGGTGGAACACTCTATATGTTCACTAAGTCAGTTTTTTCCAGGTTCTGCTGCTTCTTTGCTAAATTTTACCTGATTGACCTATCTTTTTGAGTTAAGGGCTCCTGTTAAGATTTTGGTATTAGATAGTAGATATTTCATGTCCATTAAGATTTGTATTATATAGCTCAATGATCCCATGTTGGATGCATATGTATTTATGAGTGTTACCTCTTCATCTTTAATTTTCTCCCTGACCAGTATGTAATGGCCATCTTTATTTCATGTGATCAATCTTGGTTTCAAGTTTGGACTATTTGCAAACAGGACTGCTACCCCTGCTTTCTTCTGAGGTGCTGGGGCATGTAGTATTTTTTTCCATCCTTTGACTTTCAGGCTATGAATTTCTTTCTGAGCTATGTGTGTTTCATCTGTACTTGGATTTTGCTTTCTAATCTACTGTGCTAGTTTATTTCTTTTTATTGGAGAATTAAGTCCATTTACATTGATGGTTATAATTGAAATGTTGTGACTTATATTTGACATGTTTTTTACCTACTATTTTTCCCCTTTTCTCCTGTATTTAATTCATTGCCTTATTTGGTGGATTCTTTCTTTTATTCTTTGTGGAGTTTGAATCATTTTGGTCCCTTTAAAAAATATCTTGTAGCAGTCTATATAGGCTTAGCTTTGTTATCGTGAATTGGTTTAGTTGTTCTCTGTCTTGGAAATATTTCCCTACTCCATCAAAGTTGAAAGAGAGTTTTTCAGGGTATAACCAGTCTTGGCTGGAATTTGTTTTCATGGAGGACTTCAAGCACTCTGCTCCATGCTCTTCTTTTTTTTTTTTTTCCATGCTCTTCTTGACTTCATGGTTTGTGAAATTAAATCTGTCGTTATTCTGATGGATTTCCTTTAAATGTAATTTGTTTCTTTTCTATAGTGGCTTTTAGTATATTATTCTTCTGCTGGATTTCTGGGATCTTAGCTATTATATATCTGGGTGTGGTTTTAGTTGGTTAATGTTATTTGGAGTTCTATATGCCTCAGTTACTGAATGTCAGGTTGTTTTCTCATATTTGGAAAGTTTTCTGCTATTACTTCTGCCCATATTCTTTTTATATCATTTGTATTGACTCCTTCTTTCTCATTGATGCCTATTAATCTCATGTTCATCTTTGCATTGTCTTGCAGATGCTGAATTATTTTTTCCTGCATCCTGTTTGTTTTTAAGAGATCTTTTGTTACCTTTTCACTAGTTGTGACTGTGTCTTCAAGATCTGAAACTCTGTCCTCACTTTCGTTCATATGTTGTTGCCAGCTTGTGATTAAGATTTTGTTGTCCCACATATCTCTTTGAAACTGCTTCATGTGATCTATATTGCTTATTCAAGGATTCCATCATTTTTCTATTCTCCTCTAATTATTTTTATGAATGTCTTTTTTAGAAGCATTTATTAAGTCTTTCATTGTAGTTATTGTTTCTTTTTTCTTTCTTTCTTTCTTTCTTTTTTTTTTTTTTTTTTACTTGAGATACTGTCTCTACTCTGGTTTCCTTTCTGCCTTTCTGCAGTTGTTCCTTTACTTCAGATGCTATTAATTCAGAGCTTTCTTTTTTACTTCAGAGATTATTTCTAATCCCATTTCCTCTATATTTTTCTGCAGCATTTTTTTTTTGCTTCAGACACTGTTAATTCATGCGTTTCTTTTTTTACTTGAGCAGTTATTTCTGATCTGATATCATGTATACATGTCTGCGTTTGTTCCTTTACTTCAGATGCTACTAATTCCAAGGTTTCTTCTCTGTTAGTGTCTTGTGCATTTATTCCGGGTGGGCTTGGGGCCTAAGATTGAATCTGGCTCTTTCTCATTGTCATTTTGTATAGTGCTGTTCTTTGCCTTTTGGTGTAGAACTCTGATGATGTTATGCCGTTAGCACTTACTGAAGTTGAGGTCCAGATCAACGAAGTTGGAACTTGTCCACATGTGCTGGCCGCACCTGGCTGCTGTGCTCTGCTTCTTCCTGCATCTGCTTGTGGAATTGAACCCACTGTGCTCCTCTGGCAAGATGTTCAGCTCCTGCATTAGCTGCGAGGGTTGAACCCAGGCTCTCTGCAGAGAATTTTGCTGCAGGGTTCTACAACAGATGATGGGTTTGGAGTTTGCAGAAGTACCTACAGGCACTTTTCACTAGACTCTGAGTGGGGAAGTATTTGGTGGGCTCGTGCAGGTAGAGAAGTAGCTACCTACACGTGGGTGCCAGGGCAGCTCATATGACTGTGTTATATAGTGAAGAGAATGGGGAAGGACTTTACAGTTTGGCAAAAATATAACTTCTTAGTTTTATAAATTCGTAATGAAAAATCCAGCCATAAAATACTGGACATAGTACTGAAATTGAGATTACTCCACAGCTTGCAAGTCAAACAGTTTTCTTTTCATTTACAGCCATGAATCTCTTCACAGCACTCTTGTATTTTTTCACTTGCTGCATACATTGTTGCATTGGTTGAGAAATGCTGAGCTTGAAGTGTAGTGAACTTAATTTTCTTTTGGCTCAGGAGGCTAAGTCACAAGAAGATCTGTCAGTATCTTGAGTAAAATAGCTCAATCTTTTTTTTTTTTTTTTTTTTTTTTTTTTTTTTTTTTTTTTTTTTTTTTTTTTTTTTTTTTTTTTTTTTTTTTTGCAAAATAGAAATCAGAATAGAAACCATCAGACATTCTAGAGAGCAACACAAATACTGCCTAATTGATCATGGATTTTTCTTCAGCCTTGGGCAGTCTTGAGAAATGTGTGGCTACTACATTATATTTTATACTAAGAACAGATGAGGTTATTCTGTGTTCTCCCTCTTACTAGTCCTGTGGCCCTGGCAAGGCTTCTTGACTTCTTTGAGTCTAAATGGTTTCATTTGTTAAGTATAAAAGCAGCGGGTTGATCTGTTCATCAGGATTCAACAAAAGAAATACTACGCAAAACACTTGGAGGGAGGCTACTGTCCATACTTAAGCAGAAATGAGATTTTCACCTTTTGAAACCAAATGAAAGAAATAACAATGCCAGCAAGACGTATAAAAAGAAAAGTTTAAAAAGCCTTCGGCAAGTTGAATCCTTCTTTCAGTGAGGAAGCAGCCATTGTGGGTGCAAAAACTCAAAACTTTGCAGGGAATTTGTCCTTAAGGCAATGTCCCTGTAAGCCAGCTGCCTGGTAACCACACACAGCATTCTGGGATGTGTAACCCTTGCTGTAAATTTCCCAATTGGTGAGGTATTGAGAATGACTGGATAGATTGATTTTGTTTGGTCTAGAATAATGCTCAGCCATAAATCATGAAATCAGTAAATAGGTAGTTGTTTAGAAGTTATATATTTGTTTTTGTTTGTTTATTTTTCTTTTTCTAGTTATACTCACAGACTGTCTTCTCCAGTTTCAGGAGAGTAAATGGAAAAGATATCATCCTTTCATCTCACCCCATGCTTTGAGAATGAAGCTACTGTCTATGCGATTTAGAGTAATCTTGGGCAGTCTGGTACAAATACTTAAATTTGAAATTAATCTTTAGGTCTGTTGTCTCATATCAGGTGGATCATGTTACATTTTTAAATGTTTTCTTTAAAATTGATTTTGACCAAAGCCCTATTACACCTAGAAAGGTCTAGTTTCACCAAAAATGGAAAATGTAAGTGGTTACTAAGGATAATTGCCTCTCAATAAATTATGTTCTTTATTTGCATATCTGAATTGTTGTATACTTGCCGCTCTGTGTTCTAGATACCACTTAATATTGAAAACAACAGAAAAACTTGTCCCTGCTAAAAAAAAAAAACACCCCAGCCAAAGAGAAGGAAGACACATGAGAAAATTTCAGCTGTTATTTTCAAGTCAAAATGACAAGAAACAAAAAATAGGAGGAGAAAATAATATCCTTCTGTCCTGAAGTTACTCCAGGACACCAAGTCTTTCAAGGGCGCTGCCAACATGGTTACCGATTTTTCATGATGATTCATTACTTGCATTTCATGCTACGGAGACACCCCAGCCACACACCCTGCCGCCAGATGGTGGCATGTGAGGGAGACCAGCTCGGTGGCCTGCCTTATTGTCCACAAAGTTGTTTTTGAGTGTGCTGAGTAGGGGTGAAATGTAATGGGTTGCATGTTTTCATTTGCACAGACATTTGTTTAGTGACTTTGCAACTCTTTCCTAGGTGCCCTTGCTACAATTTCACCTCTTCAATCACCCTGCTCCTCCCCTCTCCAAGGGACTCCTGCCAGCAGCCCTGTCAGCAAAATTTCTGCAGTGCAGTTTCCAGAATCAGCCGAAACAACTGCCAAACATGGTCCAAGTTCTCACAGGACTTTAACCTATACTCAAAGTGCCCCTGACCTGTCCCCTCAGATCCTGGATCCACCTGTTATATGTAGCAGGTAAGGAGTTGCCTTGTTAACTGGAATTTAACAATAAGGTTTGTAATAATTTTCCCCACAGGAGCACCAATTATCCATCCATGCAGCTTGGTATATGTTTGCCAAAGTAATTAATAAGAAAACATTGGGTAATATGATTTGTATCGAACAGGCTCTGATAGAAAAAAAATTGTATGGCATTCTATTAATGGAAAGCTCATATTCCATGCAGTCCATAATGCTAATCTTTAGAGACTATACAAAATCAATAGTTGCATATCTTAGCCCTTTGCCAATGTGGAATGTAGAGAATATATACTTTAAATATTATATCGTATAATCTGACATGACATTTTGTTAGGATGTATTTTATTTATTCCCCAGGGAGTATTTTATACTGATTTGAAGAGTATTCTCCTAAAGTTTGCCTTTCTCAGTTTTAACACTTTGAAAACTTACAAAATAGATGCTCCTTTATTGCTTGATTGAAACAGTTCTCTGAATACAGTTAAGTGCTGTGTGGGCTATTCTATTACATTAAACACAGAATTACAAAATGTTCATCAAGAAGATAAGAAAAGAGCTTAACGTGGATAAAGTGAGGGCTGGCCGAGCAGGTCAGTGGATTAAAGCACCTGCAAGCAGGCGCAGGGGCTGGGGGTTCATCCCCTGGGCCTGCCATGGAAGCTCTGCTCTGCTCTGGGACCTCACTAAGATGGCAAAGAAGACTGGGTGTGGTGGCACGAGTTTGTAATCCCAGCTCTTGGAGGCTATAAAAAGGTGGCTCACTACGAGTCTTATCTAGTAGTGAGACCCTTGAAACCTTGTACACCCTTCCCTAAAATACAAACAAAAAAAAAAAAAAAAAAAAAAAAAAAAAAAAAAAAAAAAAAAAAAAAAAAAAAAAAAAAAAAGAAAGAAAGAAAGAAAAAAAGAAACAAGGCTGAAGTAATTGTTTTGCAATGCTGTCATCATAAAGAAGCATTTCCTCTTACAGATTAATGTATTCTATTGTTCCTCAATAAAAGCCTCATTTAAGATAACTGATATTGAAGCATTAAATATTTTTTGAGGGCAAAATAGTTGAATGTTGAGGGTAGAATCAGGAGTGTGCCTTCAAAACAATGTTTCTTTTCTAGGGTCGTTGAGGACTGCCACTTGAATACAGTAGTAGCATATTGTTTTGCTAATATCAACTATTGGTTTATAGACCCAGATTTTGCTATGATATTCAGTGCTGAGAACTAGTAGCTGATATTAAACTTCACACACTTCCTTTCCTCCTACTTTGTTGATGAACTTTTTGCTAGCTTTCCCTCACTGTCACAGAGCACTTGAAGCAGGCAACTAGAAAGCAAAAAGGTTTGTTTCTGCTCTTGATGGCAGACATTTCAGCTCGGGATTGACTGCCCTCACTGTTTTGGGGCCTGTGAGAAGACAGCACATCATGGTAGGCACTGTGTGGTGGAATAAGCTGTTCATGCTATGGTGGCCGGGAGAGAGAGAGAGAGAGAGGGGGCTGGGGTTGGGGTCTCCATGACTGGCCTCCCTAGTGGCTTCACCTTTTCCCAGGGAGCCTCACCTTCAGTGGTTCCACCACCTCCTGACAGTGACTAAGCTGGTCCCCTAGGCTTTACCTTCTGGGCCTTTGGGGTACACACTAGAGCCCAACTGTGTAACATTTGTTTAGTCATTTACTTTGTGATTTTCACTGTTACTTTTTGTCTTTTTAGAAATATTTTTAAATGGATAATGAATATTCTTTGTTTGGCCATGGCAAGAGTAAAATTTTATTCTGTCATCCAAAACTTGTCTGTTCTTTGCATGTCAAGAGTGTGTGTGTGTGTGTGTGTGTGTGTGTGTGTGTGTGTGTGTGTTCCTGGGGATTGATCCCAAGGCCCTCACTGGTGCTGAGGAAACACCCTACCATTGAAGCACATCTCTGGTCCTTGTGTGCTTTTTAAATAAACAAACAAACCAATTTCAATGGCATATTAATCCCTCCCTCAAAATGCGCTTTCTACAGCAAAATGTCTTGGATACATATTGGGTTTCCTTTTTAGTGATCCTCAACATGTATTACCTTATTAAAAGTCCTAAGAAGTCTTGCTAAGACATCAACCCTTGACTCTTGTTTTCTTCTAGTGTTTTCTGAATTTATTGGACTGCACACTCAGTTTCTTTATACTGACACTCTGTAGCCTCCCTTAGGTCAAATGTGAAGCAGGACACAGAGAAGAAGCCTTATTCTATAGTGTGGGCCCTGAGATAGGATGTGAAGCCCAGGGCTCCAAAGACATCTGCTTCTAGCTTTGTTGGGAAGCTCTCCCCCTCCAGATGCCAAATTCAGTGGGAAATAAGCTGCCTAAAGAAAGGAGATGCTCAGAAAAGAACTACTATTCACATAGCTTTTCTCACTCTATTTGTGTGTGTGTGTGTTTGTGTGTGTGTGTGTGTGTGTGTGTGTGTGTGTGTGTGTGTGTGTGTGTGTTCTTAGGAGGAAGAATGTAATGAGATTTTTATAAAAGAGGTTTCAGAGAAAAACAAGGAGATTTCACTGTCTGCTTTTCCAGTAATGTTTATAAATCCAGTAGTGTGTGTTTTATTTGTTTGGGCTTCATAAATCTGTAATTCAAACCAGGTTTTATTATTCCCTTCAAGCCAGCCACCCATGTAGGCACAGAGAGCTCCAGAAAGACACGACTAATTATTGTGGTTTCCCCTGCTGAACTCGAAAGGTTTGGCATTGAATGTCAGCCTCTTGGCTGCTTGAAAGTCTGTGCAACAGTCACTTTCTTTTTGGGAATAGGAGTTGGTCGATTTGAACCACTGAGTTAAATACTCCTGTTAAGTATTATCTTGCAATGAAAAAACTCTTCAAACTTACACATTGCTTCTCTCGGTTGCACATACTTGATTTGCTGTTTTTCTTCTCATTTTTTTTTTCATTCCCTGAGGCCAAATGATAGGACCTTATCACTACAAAGAATTTCTGTGTAGTGCTTTTCTGCTTACATGCAAAAGTGGGAATTTACTTAGCAGGAAAATCTCTAGCTGGGAACAGCTTTTCTCTGCTGCACGTACAAGCACAATTAAGGACAAAAATTGAGCCACTTAAGATCCTAACAATAAAATATCTCTCATTTCTTCTCTTTTGAGAGTAGGTAATTTGTAGTTAAATAACAAACAGATGAAAAATCCTCTGAGACCCTTTGTAATAATAGGCAGGGGAAAAAATCCCAACTACACAATGCAGAATTAAATTCTAATCATGGCATGTCTAAACAAGATAAAAGCAAGAAGCAATAATTTGAAACTGTGCTAAGCTATCTCAGGGTTATACTTTGACTTCTAAAACAGTCAAGGTTTTGGAGAAAACAGCTTCCATCCTACAACAACCTTCTGTTGTGGGACACTGTTCACCTTTTAAAAATCTTCAGTGTTTTAGCTCAATGGATTTTAAGAGCTTGCTTAGGGAAGCACAGGGGCCAGGTTCGGTTCCTGGCCCCGTCTGCTGTGCCAGCCCTGCTCTCCAGAGAGCTGAGCTGGCCATGGGAGACCAGGCGTGGTGGCACGCGCCTGTAATCCTAGCACTTGGGAAATATAAGCAGGAGGATCACTATGAGTCAGTAGTGAGACCCTGTACAAAAGAAAAGAAAAAGACAGAAAAAAAAAAAACTCTTCGGTGTTCGTTGCTATTTTCCATACCTCGTTGGTCTCTCTTTGTGGCCACCTAGTGTTGTACACAGTCAGTCATACATTCACTCATCACCAAAGGTCTCTTGGTTTGGTTCTTTTCCTTAGTTGGAAAAATTCTATTATTCTGCTTCACAATATACGGTCTTTTCTTAAAAATGTGTTAGGACATAAATGTCTTAAAGACATAAAACTGATAATGAGACTTCTCATGGGAAATTCCCATGAGAAAAGATGTTTTTGGCCAAATATGTCTCACTACTTCCAAGATTACTACTGTGCATTCATGGAGCCTGTCCGGGCATGCTACAAATAAGGTAACACTTGCCCTTCAACTGGGGTCTCAAGTAACAAAATGCCACCAACAATTTCACTTCTGTGCCACTGAGTCTGTACAGAAGTAAGAGTGAAATTAAGTTTCTGATCCATTAGTCATTCATTGCCTTAGTGATCTCTCATGAGCATCTATGTACAAAACAAAATGAGTCTTTCCATGAGAGAAATGGTAGATTCCAGAAGCATCTATGATGGTGGTCTATCTTAGTGTATCTTTATATTGTGCATGCATAGGATGTTTTGAAAAGAGAAACCTATACTCATGGATTTTCTGATATTCCTCAGCTGTGGCAGACCATATTCCCAAGGAACTCCTGAGGATGGGCCCCTGGAGAAAGGTGGGGAGGCCGCTCGGACATCTAGCAGGACAGGTAAGGAATGAGTTGCGTTGGATCCCCGAGGTTCAAAATGGAAATTATTTTGGCTCATTTTGTTTTTCCTGATCGAAAAGGTAACATGCATTCCTGATTTAGAAAAAAGCTAAGAAAAAGTAATTAAAAGTTATCTGTAACCCTACTATCTAGATTTAAGCATAGTGCAGTTTTGGTATAAAAGTACCTAAAACTGTTTAGGTGCCCAAAACTTCTATATATCTGTCTACAAGTATATCATTTTTTTTAATAAATGAAAGGCTTGTTTCATAGTATGTAGAGTTATATGGAGATGCTTTTATATCTTGCTGCTTTAAACAACAGAGGGTGAGCATTTTGGCATCCTTGCTAGAACTTGCCATCACAGACCCTAAGCAGTGACCCTGCTTGTATCACTGTGAACCTACATCAGTTTTCCTTTGAGACAGGAGGATGCAAAATTCCAGTGATGAGAGGTACAGCCAGGCTCCACTCCCGTTCAGCAGCCTGCTCACCTGTCACCTCAGCTGCCCTCAACCTTAGCTCTTTCCCGGTGGAATGGTGGAATGCAACAACACCTTGGTTCACAAAACCTTCTGTTCACAAATAGTTCAACTTGTCAGTTGAAGCATTTGGTAAAATTTTGCTTCCCTTGGTGAACTCGACATCAGGTGATGAACACGAGGGTGACCATCTTCCTCAGAGATGTGGAATGAGTTACGTTCATGAACTGAAGTGATAGTACCTACCCTTGAATTATTTAAGCATGTAAACTATTTATTGCTTGCTATGATACATATGTAATATATAGTATATAATATGTTCTATATATGATATATAATACTATATTATACAATGTTATATACTATAATATATATACTATATATTAGCTAGTATTTTCTAGTATTATTGTAATACTTAATTTTGCTTCCATTGACATAGATATAGGGACTTACTTTTGTTAAGCTGAAAGTACACAAGATAGATAAAAGCATGTATCACAGATTTTTAGGGTGATAGAGATGTACTCAATTAGGAATAATATCATAGCATTTCTTGCTAAACAGCCCATAAGTATTGGCTGAGATTTTTTTCCTGTGGCAATATACAAAGGAAAAGGGACATAAGCAAGGAAAAGTACAAGCAGAATTCTCAGTGGCCATCACCTGGTAGAATAGCATTGTGAGTACTTTAAACATGTTCTTTTCTGTGTTCCTGATCTTCATTCTACTGAGTCAATTAGAATGAGGAGAGTATCTCACCTTTTGGGTCTTTATGGTCTTGAGTTGGCATCTTCATTTTCCTATAGATTCTGGAAGTGAAACTGATTTCATGTCTAGTGTTAATATACAAGCAATTGCACGAGGATGATGGAAAAAAAATAAGCCCTTGGAAAATTTTACAGAATATATCTAATGTAATAGGCTTTATAGCAAAAAAACACTATTTACTAGCAACTTCAAAAATAGTATATAGGGCTAGGGAGATAGCCCAGAGGTCTAAGTGCCTGCCTGGCAAAAGAAAGGACCTGGGTTTGATCCCTGGAACTGCATGCTGTGACAGCCCTGGAGCCACTGAAACTAGGCATGGTGGTGCATGCCTATAATCCCAGTGCTAGGGTGGCTAAAGCAGGAGGGTCACTATGAGTCTGAGCTGCACAGTAAGACCCTGTAGCAAATAAACAAATGAGAAAAAGATGAAAAGAATATATATATATATATATGTATATATATATATATACATATAATGTATATGCTTATATCATATTTATTTTAGACTATCCAAAGCAATCTTGACAAAAAGGATCAAAGTGAGAGGACATGCAGCTCCTGTCTATAAGACTTAAGCTGTAGTAATCAGGGAATTGTGGTATTTGCCTAAGGATCAGCAAGCAGACCAAGTAAAATAGAGTAGAAGTTGCCAAACTAAATTCACACTAACTCGAACATTTATTTTCAGCAAAGATGCCAAAAAGTCCAGTGGCACTGGAAAGTGAAATGGACTTTGCCCCTACCTCACACCACACAGAGCATCTTTCTGAGCTGGAGCATGGACCTAATTAACAAAGTTTCTGGAAGGAAAAAAGGATGAGATTTGTGTTTGGGGCTCAGGCAGATTTTATAGATTATGAGAAACAATGAGGATAAAAATAAAGACAACTAGACCTTAGCAAAGTCTAGTGCCGAACTTTGTAATAAGGTGGCCAGAGGCAATTTACTAGTCCTTTTTGCGCTTCAGTTTCCTATCTACAGGAATAGAATAGTAATACTTGATACCCATCTCTAAGTGTGGTTGAAAGACTTATATATATTAGCAATATAAATAAAACACTGTAAGTGGTACCCAGCCTGTAACAAGCATTTGGTAAACTTTATCAGGTACTTTGTTCATCTTTGAGGCTCTTTATGGCTTTGTCCTAGAAGTATGTTCTTTTGGCACTTAGTTTTCTCTGAGTGGTATTTTAGTTAGCAGGGTTTACTGATCACTGAAATTGAAATCCTGAAGGGTTTAGATAAGAAGTCACAGGATCCAAAATATCAAATTGGGGACCTAGCACCTCTGTGCTCTGAAACGCATACTATGATGTGTGTTCTGCACTTATTCGTGCATATGTGGACTCAATTTCTTCTGCCCAATATGGCCACTGTAGAATTAGTATATTTGTCAGCCACTGAATAGTTTAATATATTGGTAGAGGAGCAGAAGAAACAAATATAAAATCCTCACAAATTTTTAAAGTACTTCTGATCTAAAAATTATTGCTGTCAAATTATTGAATGCCACAAACCACAGATTAGAATCCCCATCTGTTTTCTTGCGCTAAAAGATGCATTCTCTTTCCAAGCCTATGATTCCATGAGTAACCACATGAAAGCAATGTTTCCCCAAACATAGTAAAATGTGCATTTTAGGGAAGTTTGCCTAAGATCCCTTTTCCAATTGCAGGTCTTATAACAAGACATTCTCTTCTCAGTTGCAGATGACACTGCCCAAGTTACCTCTGATTATGAAACCAACAACAACAGTGATAGCAGTGACATCCTACAGAATGAAGATGAAGCTGAGTGCTCCAGAGAGTCACTGAGGAAAACACTGGCTTGTGGCACCTATGGTCCTGAAGCCATGATATTCCTGGTAGCCCCTTGCCTCTTAGCTCATTATTTGCTTACGCAGTTGCCTCTTACTTATTGCAGGGTTGGGTTTAGAAATAGATCTCATGTCATTGTGTTTGTACATATATTTCACTTAGACCTTGCCTAGAATGTGGTCCTACCCATAGGCATCCATACAATTTGTGTTTTCTCCAAGCAGTATACATCTCATCGTAGTTATATTATTTGGTGACAAAGTAGATAAGTATGTATCTATAAATGATGACAGATATTTCTTAACCTGATCAAAACTCATAAATATGCATAGAAAAATGACTGGTGTAATGCAATTCAATAAAATTTCAGAAAGAGGGGAAAAAAGAAAAAGTTTTTCTCTTGGGGGGGCATTTGCTACTAATTTTTTTTTCCTTCAGGACTTTCGTGATTTAAAAAGGGAGCCGATATTTGTTTTCTTTATTATAATAAAACAAGTTTGTATTGACATGGCTACATACTAAAGATTCTTTACTGATTTTTTATGTTTGAAGATTTCCATCTATAAAAGAATGAGAATGTACATTTGCATGTAGTTAATTTGGAAAAAGCAGCAAATATTAGAAAATAGTTGACCATTTTATGGTCATTATTGTCATATTATCATTTGTCCTTCGCCATATATACCACTTTAGATCAATTTTTCAGGTAAAGGAATGTACATTTGTCTTCATTATCTTTCTTTTCTCTTTTGTTGGCTGTGGAGATATATATATATATATTTTTTTTTTCTTCTTCTTCTTCTTCTTCTTTTTAATTTTTGGCCAGTTTAGCTCACCCTGAGGGTGGGACAGGCCTGGAACATGGTGCCAGGGGTCGAACCATGGTCCCCTGCACTTGCCTAACCTTGCCTAAGCAGATGGGGGAGATAGCTCAGAGGCACAAGGACCTGTCTGGCAAGCACAAGGTCCTCAGTTCAATCCCCTGCACCAAAACCAAAACCAAAATAAATTAGTCTGCTGAGCTGTCTTGCCAGCCCTGGCTGTGGGTGTGTGCTCAGCACTGTCCTAATTTAGGACTAGCTGAAAAGTGTCTTCGCCTTTACTTAGCACATGCTTCTCAGTAAGCGTTGTGTTACGAGAATGAAATTCAAGTCCTGCAAAAATGTGGCAGCTCACGTGTCACATTTCATGCTGAGTTGAACCGTGAATATATAAATTCACCCCATTAAAGTAAACGTGATTAAGTGTCTTTCTCGCCATTCATGGATTTCTTTTGGGAATCCAGTCTAAGATACAGGTCCTTATCCCTGAAAATTGTCCATGGATATGCAAAGGGATAGGTTTACATTTCAGAGTATGCTAGAGTCTTTAAATCTTTCTTGAAGAACCTCACAGTGGGGCTCAAGTCAATTATTTTATTTTCTGGATGAAATGTTCATATTTTTTCTGGAAAGTATGCCAACCAGGAAGAGGCAGTCCCACAACACAGCAAGAATCAGAATCTGTAGATGTTTCCTCCTTCACCAAGGACCAAGCTCTTGTTCATCTTCTTTTATTTATTTATTTTTTTTTAAGATTCACCCCGGAGTATTAACTCATTTTTTTTTTTGTATAATCATAGTTGTTGATTATCTTTGTCAAAATGTGATTTTTGTTTTGTGGGAAAACTGCATGTAGTTAAAATATTTCCATCTTCCTTACAGGACAAACCAATTCTCGCTCCTGAACCGCTCATCATGGATAACCTAGACTCAATCATGGAGCAGCTAAACACTTGGAATTTTCCCATTTTTGATTTAGTGGAAAACATAGGAAGAAAATGTGGCCGTATTCTTAGTCAGGTAAGAAAGACCATATGACTTTACATAAAGACAAGATGAAACTTAGTGGCTGAAAGATTTTGATATTATGATACTTGTTGATAGGCAATATATCAAGAAATGGAACAACATTTTGTATAGATCTCATGGTTGTGGTGAATGAAGAGATTGGAGTTCTGAGTAAACAGAATATCACCTTTTCTTTTTTCATAGAATGAGTAGTAGGATAGATATGAAGAAGTAAAAGGGACAAATGAAGTAAAAATCATAGCATTCAGCACAGCAAAAGCTGCTAAAAGCCCTCCTCTAAGTGATCATTTATAGATAATTTTTATCTGCAATTAGTTCAGTGATATTTGTCACTTATTTTCTGTAATTCAACTATTTTTTTACTTCTAAATATTACATTGCTTAAGCCTCATTAAAAACAACATACCATGCAGAAATTTTTTTCTTCTGCCTTACTGTGGGGAATACATCAGAAAGAATTCCTGTATCTGGAAAATCAGTGAGTCATACTGTTGCATGACAAACCTTATTCAGTAGGAGTCCCTTAAAAATACACTGTTATCCAGGCTTTTAAAATAAAGAAATGTTTGGTTTGCTAAGGGAGGAAGAAAACATAGAAATTCAGAATTTGCACATATTTTATAAAAAAAATCAAAACAAAACAGAATGATGAATTTGCTATTCCATCAAATACTGTTATATCAAGATAGGAAACAAAACAGGGGCCTGCTGTGCAAGTCCTACCCCCAGGGCATGCTTAGACAGCAATTGAGACTGGGCATGGTGGTGTGCACCTGGAATCCCAGCTCTTAAGCAGGCTGATCAATATGAGTCCGATCCAGTAGTGAGACCCTGAACACCCTGCAGACCCTTCCCTAAAATTCAAAAAAAAGAAAAAAAAAAAAAAAAAAGAACAAAGTGTGTGATGCAGTAGTTACAGTAGTACATCAGCTTATTTTAATATATAAATATGTATACATTTCAATAGCACAACTGTTAAAGTCTATTAAATTTCTTAATGACTTCCCAGGAAGAGCCCTGATATAGTGCATCATAATGTAGCAGTAGCCCAAGAAGTTTGGCTTTTTTAAAATCTCTTTTAGTGAGAATTACTGTCTTTGTCAGAGAGAAGAGTGTTACAGACTCTCTAGTCTTCACCATAACTTTGGTACAGGTATTTTCAAAAGTACATTTTACAAATAAATAAACTAAAGATGGAAAGAAAGGATATGTTTTTCTTTTAAAGATGTAAAGTGAATATTAGGACCAGTACTCAAATGCAGACTTATCCATATTGGAAACTTGGGGTTTTAACCTTCAAGTGCTTTTTAGAAACCCATAAGACACACTTACTTGCATACTTTATCTTCAAAGTCTCCAAATAGGAAGTTTGACCAAGTAGAAAAATGGTTATTACAGCAGTTAGCTTTACACTAGTAGTGACAGGGCACCAATGTGACTGCAGGTAGCCAGTTACCCTTTAAAGTTTCAGGCATCGGATGTTCATACTTGGTCAGCATGGCCCAGATATTCCTTCTTTCCCTCAAATACCTCTCCTCCCTCCATGGGTTTGAACGCTGGGCCTTGTATTTGCTAGCCAAGGACTGTGTTACAGAGCTACACCCTCAGTGGCCCAAAATGTTCCTCAAGAGTCACAAAATACCAGCACTGATTAGAAAGATTAGGGCTAGTCACCAATTAGGTTTTAACAAAATTCATTCATCTATCTCTTGTACCTCAGTGTATAAGTAATACATTAGTATTTATTCCTTATTCACTATTTTCTTTCCTAATTTGCAAAGCACTGAACTTTGAGAAAATACAGCTTGATGTGCCTTGCTAAGTAGAATGCTCTGAATTTTTTTTCTTTGATTGAGGTTCATAAGTATGAAAATCATAGAAGTTTGATTATAAGACCTTGGGACAGCTAAAATGAATTAGCATGGGCATTCCAAGAAATCACCTTTTGGCTGAGACTACACAGAAAGTCTCACTTCAAAAGATTGGTAAACAGATGTGTGCAATGGAAACAACTTCTAGCCTCTCTATGCTGCTTGCTTTTGATGACTATTATGTTTATTTGAACAAATTTAAAAGGACATTCTTCAGATTTGAAATGGGGTTTACTCTTTTCAGTTGCCAGTATTTATCCAGCTAATAATTTTTTCTTTATAAGTTTGGAATTGCCATATGTAAAGTGACATGTGGTTGATTTTAATAACTTCTCAATGGAAATTCTCCATTTTTTAAAATTCTTTTTTAAAAAAAAATCACCCAGGACTAGGGAGATCCCTCAGCATCATAAGTACCTGACAGGCAAGTGCAAGGTCCTGAGTTCAATTTTTGGTACCAAAAAATTAAAAATAAAATAAAATTCACCTGTTGCATTTTACATTTTTTAAATGGGGCTAGGACAGCTTGGCATATATCAGATTAAATGTGTGGTTCACATTGTATTTCTTTATCATTAAGTTTATTTGTATAATTTAGATATATATGAAGGTCATATTCATATGGGGAATTTGTACCTGTGCAACTTTTTAAAACCTATTACTATGCTGTATTTTGGGCCATTTTTATTTTAAAGAGAATAAATTTTTTTAAAAAAATTAAAATGATAAAACATTTCAAAACAAGATGATAAGAAATCAACAATGGTTATTATATTGCATATTATTGTCTTCCAAGTAGTTCAGATTATCAGATATAGGTATGCAAAATTGGTTAAAAACTCAAGTATTAACGTTCTTTCAATAAACCCTTAGAAATTAGTAGTACAATTATCTTAACTGCCTTATCTATTACCATCAATCTGCATATATTTTCCCCTTCCTTCTTTCTTTTTTCTTTTCCTCATCCCAGTTATTCTTTCCTCTTGAGCAATTTCTTTCCCTTTCACAATATCTGCTGTACTTCTTAGACTGTATTTGCACTTTCAAGTGCTTGCAAGAGTGACAATATGTTTACATATATGAGTCTGATTTATTTTCATTTATCAGTATGGTTTCTACTTGCATCTATTTATGTATGAAAGCATTGAGTTTATCTTTCTTTATAGCTGGGTAATAATTATATCTTGATTCCTTTCTTTTCTTCCTGATGTTATCTCCTCCCTTCAGTCCTTCTTCCCCTCCTTATTTACAGTGCTTTTTTTTTTTTCATTTAATTGTTCTTTTATCATTTTTCCTTTCCTTACTCCCCACCTCCTTAGGTCCCCTTTCTTTCTGAACAATATCTTCATATCTTACAATACCTATTATGCAGTTGGGTCCTTATTTACACTTTTAGCTTCTCACATCATGGGAGTAATGCAATATTTACACATGTGTGACTCCATTATTTTACTTAAGAGTATGGGCTCAAGGTGCATACATTTAGGTAAAAATGTCTCAGGTTTATCCTTCGTTATGGCTGATTAGTACTCAATTGTAGATAGATAGATAGATAGATAGATAGATAGATAGATAGATAGATAGATAGTTAGTTAGTTAGATAGATAGATCCCTATATCTGTTTTGTTCCTTGGTTGGTGGGAATTTAGGTTGTTTCTAACATTTAGCTATTACAAATTGTGTCACTAAAACTTGGGTACACATATATTGCTGTGGTGTGATGTTTTTAATTCTTCTTAGAAAATACCCAGAAAGGAAATAGCTTGGTCAAATGGGATCTCTAGTTCTAGTTTTATGCAAAATCCCCACACTGGCTGCATCAGTCTATACACCAAACAACAATGGAGAATGATTTTTTTTCTTTTTTTCCCACTTCCCCTCCAGCATTTGATATTGGCTGATTGCTTGATAGTAGCCATATTTTTCTGAGGTAGAGTGAAGTCTCAGTGTTGTTTTAAATTGTATCTCTTGGATAACCAGTGATATTGAACACTTTTTCATGTGTTTATTTGCCACTTGGATATCTTCCTCTGAGACATGTATATTCATGTCAGGTGCCCATTTTTGGATTAGGTCTTTTTCTTTTGTAGTAAAGGTCTATCGGGTCTACAAGTCCTCATTACATAGATCGGACTCATAGTGATCCTTCTGTTTTCAACCTCATAAGTACTGGTATTACAGGCACTTACCACCATGCCTAGTCTCAGTTGCCATCTCAGCATGCCCTGGGGTCAGGTGCTTTAATCCACTGAGCTACTTGGCTGACCCTGGATTGGGTCTTTAAATTTGAAGGATCTAATTTTTTTTTTCCATTCTTTACATATCCTGTTTTCATATCAAGCTCTAAAATATTCTATTTTAACTTTTTTCTTTATTATTATTATTTTTCCAAGAGTTAATACATGGCATAATATTGTCTTCATCATAGTTGTTCAGAATATAGATGATTTCTTGTATAAACATCATTAGCACAGAACTTTCTCTTCATTGCACAAAGAGAAAGTAGCTGTATGTTTAGTCCAATAGTCCATAACAGTAGTGGATTATCAGCTCATCTGGCATCATCAGAGGCTGTTGACTTGAGCCGTTCAGAACTCAGCGTATTAACATGGATTTCCTTTTTATATCTCATGGTTAGACTTTTTGGCTGGATGGTTAAAACCAAGATAAAGCAAGACTTATGTTACAAACAATATGTAACTTTTGTATCTGACAAGGTTAGTCAGGTTCCCGCAGGGTTTACCCCTCAAGGTCTACCCAGATTGCAAAAGTTTGCAAAACTTTTATCAGTGTCAGCCATCTGGATGAATCACAGCAATTGCTTGACCATTTTGCTATCTGTGGAAGCTTGAGAGAATGTTTTCTCTGTGGGTGACTCTCCTTAGGCACACCATACATCATTGATCACTTTCCTCTGTGGCCCCATAATCTCCTTGAACAGGAAATTTAGGACTCCAGTGAGTTATACAGTTTTACAGTACAGGTCCTATTGTCCTGTGTTCTCACTGATCTTGAAGAGCTAGAACCAAAATATTGGCTATACTAGTATCCTTTCTTTTTCTCTAATTATTTGGTCTGCCAACTTAAGTTGTTAACCCTCTGGAAGAGAAGCTTCATATTATTCCCTATAACTTAGGCACTTGAGCTTGATATCACTATTTTTCTGGATATCAAATGCCTTAGGCATAACATGAAACAGGTATTTTACATCAATTGTTGATTTCTAAACTTTAAAACCCCTATAAATTATAAAAATAAATAACAGTAACACATTGTTACACAGATATTTTTTAATTTAACCATTTACAAAATCGTAGCATTACGCTTCTATGGCCTTTTCTCCTTGTCTCATATTCTACTACCTTTTTCTCTTTTTTATTTTTAAGCAAACAATTGAGAGAGAGTATACCAATAATCAATATGATATTAGAAACAGTACATAATTAGAAGACCAGAGTGATAGGTATTCAAAGCATCGTTTTAGTATTACATGCTGCTATCCTCAGTGTATTTGCTTAGTTCATGGATCAGTCAGGGTGTAAATTCTACCAATTTCCTCCTAGTTTTAAACACTTGTCAGAGATTTTTAGGACCGTTTCTTAACCATTTTTGTGTATAAGTGCATGGTTTTGCCCCTACCATGTTTCCTAATTTTTCTCCTAGCTCTCTCTTCATTGTTTAATCCTTAAATTCTCACTTTCCATTTAACTATATTATAACTTTCCATTTTTATTTCTTCATTTGAGTTCTTATATTAGTGAGACTATATGATATACATGTAGTTCTGGTTTATTTCACTTATGGGTATTTGCTTAAGGTATGCCCACTTATATATGATCTATTTTAACTTTTAAATTCATAGTTGAAACATTTTTAACAGATGTGTAGGCTCTATTTAGTTATTTAAAATTCTAATAATACTGGTTTCTCAATAAAGGCAGTAGGACATAACACAACTAAGAGTTTTAAAAAACCATGAAAATAAAATGCATAGTTTTAATTCTAGCTCTAATATGTGGCAGAAATATGACCTTAGACACTCAACTACTCTTTACCTTATGTTCCACTAATTTCAGATATTAGTAATTGAAATTACCTCTCACACAGTGCTATGAAGATTAATTGTATGTAATAGTTATTCTGCATAAGCTTCTATTAAAAAGCATCACATTTAATTATCTGTCTGTATGCACATCAGATCCTCCTACTGTGTCTGTTATTACTGAAGTAACCTGGAAAGATAAATCCCTTAGGTGTTCACAAATGTGAACTTAAGTATCATCTAAAGCAATAATAGAGAGGAGATAACTAAAAGAATAGTTTAAAATGCTGTGATAGAAACAAGCGTTCTGTTTGTAAAGATGAGAGACAGAGACAGCAAATTATACAGAGGAGAGAAAATTCATTATCTGTGCATTGCCAGAGAAGAAAAGTAAGCTGAAGTTGAGATAAGGGTAGTTTCCAATTTGTTTCTCAAATCTCAGCCAGGCTGTCCCTTTTAAAAATAAGACAGAGCATTTTTTCTGCTCTGGGACCTTCAGTAGATGACCGCCTCACCAGGGCAACAGTGCCATCAGGTTAATGTCCTCAGACCCAAGACTTCTTTCTGTTGTCTCCGTGGGTTGCAGGGCTTTCCTCTGCTCTTCATTCCCTCTGTGTTGGCCGCATGAGCCGCTTCCCGCCCCCCCGTCTCTTCCTACCACTTCCTTATTTTCTCCACCACTTATGTCAAATATTCCAATTCTTTCCAAATATATTGATTTGTGTCATCAGAACTGTAAATGATCATAAAGAATATAGATATCTGGAGGAGAAAGAGATCCAATGAATGAGAGAATAAATAGACTTTATTATTTCTACTGGAATAGAATAAATCTTTTTCTTTACCTTTTACAATAGCTGTCTTCCTCTTCTGCTGTTTTTCTCCTCTTATCACCACTAAGGCACAATTCTGAATCCATTGCTTTTTGAAGTTAGCTTTTTTATTTTTAATAAAAAGAATGCATCCAAACTGAAATGTTTGCTCATCTTTTATTTAGTCTTTATTATATATACTATATAAGTAACAACTTAGCAAGTGTTGCTATCTAGTTATCAATGTTTACTTAATTTAGTCACTTGGCACAATGCAATAATAATTCTATCTTTTCATTGTTATTGGTGGTATAGTAGGTTTCTTGGGTATATGTATAGTTTTTACTCTTACATATGCATTACAGACGCCTTCTAGGACAAAACCACGAAGGGTCAGTACATAGAAGGTCTATTGATATTAAATTCATCAAACTGATGGATTATGCACATTTTGCCTCACTTTTCTTTTTAAGATAAATTATAATTGTAAGGTTTTTTTTCTTTCTTTGCAGGTCTCATACAGACTTTTTGAAGACATGGGCCTCTTTGAAGCTTTTAAAATTCCAGTTAGAGAATTCATGAATTATTTTCATGCATTGGAGATTGGATACAGGGACATTCCTTGTAAGTATAGGTCATCTGTGAAATAATGCTTGTTGTATCTCTCATATTTGCTGGAGGTAGTGGGGTGTTAAATCATTAGCACAGAATTGTGCACTACTAACACTCAGTATGGCTGCACTATGTAGCACCTGGGGCAGATGGCCAGGTTTCAAGTTCTCATTCCTCCACAGCAGTCCTGTGAAACCCTGGGTCTTAACCTCTCGAGTCCTTTCTTCCTCCCCTCCCCTCCCCTCCCCTCTCCCTTCCCTTCTCTTCCTCCCCTCCCTCCATCTCTCCCTCCCTCCATCTCTCCCTCCCTTCCTCCCTTCCTCCCTTTCTCTCTCTCTTTCTATCATTTATGTATTTATTATTTTGTACAGAGTCTCACTACACAGTTTAGACTCACAGTCATCCTCATCCTCGTGTTTCAGCCTCCCCAGCACTGGGATTACAGGCACGTGCCTCCATGCTGGCTCAGTGCACCCAGGGAAGGGCTGGTGTGGCATGCAATACCAGGGATGGAACCCAGGTTGTGCATTTGCTAGGCTAACTATTAGGCTGCTGCCAAAGTATCTTCCCAGCCCTTGGTACCTCATTTCTTAATCCAAAAAACAGAGATTGTAATTTCTGCTTCATTGGATCACGCACAAGAAACGAAGTGTTCATTTTAAAGCAGTTATAGCACTAGGCATATAGCTCAAAGGCATAAGCACCTGCCTGGTAAATGCAAGGTCCTGAGTTCAATCCCCAGTAGAAAGAAAGAAAGAAAGAAAGAAAGAAAGAAAGAAAGAAAGAAAGAAAGAAAGAAAGAAAGAAAGAAAGAAAGAAAGAAAGAAAGAAAGTTATGATAGTATCTTATCTGTAGTAAATTTAATTTAGTTTGCCAAATAAATAATTAAATCTTAAATTGAAATTTATTACTGTTAATGATCCATCATCTCTATTAAGTAGCTTAAATGTTTATTGTGGAATCTCAAGGAGTTAAATCCTTGAATATTAGGCTTTTCTCAACATAAAAAGAAATCTGGCAGGTGTTTACATGGGCAATCAGACAATAACCTAATAACTAGAGTGAAAATGAGACATCTGGAAATGCTGATGGAAAGGTGATAAGAAACATTTTAAAAGTTGGAGAAATATTAAAATGCAAGAGAGGGAAAAATCATTTATTTAAGTTTTGATTTAGTATTAAGGTTTGTCATTAATAATAATGAAAGTGAAATATAAAGATGTTTAATTTCCAGTATGTGAAGTTTGAAGTATCTTTTATCAGAATGCCCATATCGAACTGTTCCTACAATGCTACAAGATATGTGGATGTCTGTAGGCCTAACCACTGAAGTCATGGACCCATGTATAAAGCCAGTTGCACTTCAAGGGAATATACACACAGAAAAAATAATCATAATGTAGTGATTGAAACATTTTTAGGACAGAATGTTTTAAGTTAAATATGGTTTTATGGATTTTGTCATAGTTCATTTTCTCATTGCTGCAAGAAAATACCCCATACCCAAAGTTAGAAGAAGAAAGATTTACTTGGCTTATGGTTTGTAGAGGTTTTAGTTCAGGCTTTGCTGGGTCCAAGGCAGGGTGACATGGCAGAGGGGCATCACACAGTAGAAAGTTTATGGAAGGCAGAAAGCAGCGCAGCAGAGAAACAGCAGAGAGCAGCCCTTTTTCTGTCCTTTATTTCTTATCTAGGCTACCCCACACATTAGAGGAGGCAGCACACAAGCCCAGGGTGCAGCAGCGTTAATCTTACAAAAAACTATGCCAAATCAATCAGTGGAATAATTTAGTAATCCCATACACTTAAGTCTAGCATCACTTACCCTAGCTAGAGCCAGCCACCTCTGAAAAAGCCCCACCTATGACCTCATGAGGCTTTGGGGGACATCCAGGCATAGGCCATTGTGGACTTCAAAAGGCAAAATCTTCTTTTGCAGTTCCAGACTTGACATTCAATAAAAATGCTTACTTATATAAGGACACAGGTAAGGCCCAAGTATGCTGTGAAATCAGTTACGTAGGGACCTAGGGATTCATTGTTTGCATGTTATCCACATAGTGAAACACTGGAATGAAAATGTTCAGCCAGTATAATAGGACAGTAGAATGAAGAATTGAATCTACACATGTGATCTGCTGAAGACCATGGTAGCAAAACACAGACACAGTAAGAGAGTTGGCATAGAAAAATGCAGAGCTTAACAGTACTGGAACTTTGAGAAAGTCTGGCAGGAAATGGGAGCTGGAAGACAGATATTAAAAGGACTTGTTAGGATCTAAAGATAAACCTTGCTTTCTTAATGCATTTTTCCCAAGGCTTGTCTTCGTTGGAGCCAGTAATTGCCAGAAGTGTTAGTGATTGCTCCAAGGCTAGGGAGTTACATAAATAAACTTTTACAGAAGGGAAAGTTTACTGAGCACATTAAAGAAATGCTGGCCAACAGACTGAGTTTCCAAATTAATGTAAAATTTCTAAATATATGTCTATATAAAAGTTTTATGGAGTTCACAGTGATATGAGACTCCATTGATATGACAGACCTCAACTTTTCTCTAAGTACTATATCATAAAACGATAGTAAAGGATGCATAGTATTCAAGTACAAAGCATCCAGTTTCTAGATTACACTGTTCACTTTACATTTTGTGATACTTTTATTACTGTAATTTTTTTCTTGAGAAATAATGAGTTTTTCATCCTACCTGAAGAGTTTGTTGTAATGAGCCTACTTATATCGTTAAATTCCAGACATTTCCACAAAGGTATTTATTCACATCTGTTAGGAAAGCTATACTTTGATGATAATTTTTAAATATTTTTCATATATTGAGGCTGTACATTTAGACTACTATGGTATCTAATGAAAGCTTTAATTGTTGTCAGTTATAATCAGTGTATCAAAATTTCTTGTACAGCTATTTTAGTATTTACTCCTAAAGAATTATATTTCTGATAACTATAGTAAAATGACAAGTACCTTCAAAAACTCAGAAAACAACATGAAAATGGTTTTTGATTAATCATCATGTAACAATTCACTGACAGATTAGAAGTTAAATCTAATGTGTCTAGATCTACCATTAGTTCAAAGTACACCTTTAACAATTTTAAGAGATAAGGAACATATAAAACTTGACTAAAAATAATCAGGAGAAAGAGATAGAAAGAGGTGAAATATCATGAAATAGCAGTAGATAAGGCAATAGAGCAGAAAAACGGCTGATAGAAATGTGATGCAGGACATTTGTTCCATAAAGATTTGGATAAATTAAGATATAACTGATAGTTATACATGAAGATAAATGTTTGGTCTTGACCACTTAGATTGGGCACTTTAGCTAGTAAAGACAATCAGCATGTTAACTTTATTTTTAGGGTGCTCCCTCACTGTTTTACTTTTTTATTACTTTTTAATTTTTTTTTTTTTTGTCTTTTTGAGACAGGGTCTCACTAGGCAGTTCAGGCTGGCCTTGGGATCACTTTAGTAGCCCAGCCTGGTCTCGAACTCATACTAAATCCTCCTGTCTCAGCTTGCCAAGTGCTGGGATTAACAATGATTAATACATTGCATATTGCTGTCTTTGTCATAGTTGTTCCAAATACAAGATACAGACATGATTTCTTGTCTAAACATAGTTAGTACAGATCTTTCTTTTCATTGCACAAAGAGAAATTAGCTGTATATATAGTCCAATAGTCCATACCAGCAGTGGATTTTCAGCTCATCTGGCATTATGAAAACTGTTGACTTAAGCCTTTTACAACTTAGCATATTAATATGGCTTTCCTTTTTTATAACGTGGTTAGATTTTTCTGCTGGATGGTTAAGACCAAGATAAAGGAAGACCTATATTATAAAAAAAAAATTGTCACTTTTGTATCTGACAAGAAAGTCAATCCCCTCAGGATTTATCCTAAAACCATGTAGTGGGGTTTGCCAAATTTTCGTCAGTGTGAGCCATCTGGATGAGTCATGGACATTGCTTGACCAATTTGCTTTCTGTGAAAGCCTGAGAGAATGTTTTAGTATTACACGCTGCTAGCCTCAGTGTATTTGCTTAGTTCACAGATGTCAGTATATGTAGTTAGTCAGGGTGTAAATTCTACCAATGACCTGTTAGTGTCAGAAACTTGTTGATTTTCAGGATCATTGTCTTAACCATCTTTTGTGTATAAGTGCATAGTTTTGTCCCTATACTATGTTTCTTAATTGTTCTCCTAGCTCTCTCTTCATTCTTTGATCCTTAAATTCTCTCACTTTCCATTTAACTATATTATACTTTTCCATTTTTATTTCTTCTTTTGAGTTCTTATATTAGGGAGTCTATATGATATTTACACATGTAGATCTAGTTTATTTCACGTATGAGTGTATGCTCAAGCTATATACACTCACATATGAAGGATTTGAGTCTATCATTCTTTATAGCTAAGTAATACTCCATTGTATAAAAACATCACATCTTTTTAATCCATTTTTCAGACGACAGGGTTTTTTTTTTATTTTAAAGAGAAAAGCACTAAAATAGTGACACATAATTTCAAAGCAAGATAGTAGGAGGTTACCAATGGTTAATACATTAGGAACTGTTACCTTCAAGGTAGTTGCTCAGATTATATGATATAGACATGAACAATTAATCAATGTAATCTCAAACATACTTTATAATGAACCAGTAGAAATTAGTAGTATATATTATTTTGACTATCTTGCAGATATGTTTTACTTCCATTTTTTACTCTGTTCACTTATCTCAGGTGTTACTTCATTTTGAGTAGTTGGTTCTGCTTTCACAGTATCTGTTGTTCATTTTGGATCTTATTTAATTTTGCAGCCTTTACACTAGGGAGACAATGCAATGTTTACACATGCCAGTCTGATTTAATTCATTTATGAATATGGTCTCAAGTTGAATCCATTTATCTATAAAAGTCTCAAGTTTATACTTCTTTAGAGCCAAATAGTACTCTATTGTATAAAAATAACACATCTGTTTTATCTAATCCTTGGTTGGTGTCCATTCAGATTGCTTCCAAGATTTAGCTGTTAGAAACTGTGCTATTATTAAGCCATTTATTTATTTATTTATTTTATTTATTTATGCATTCATTCATTCATTCATTCATTCAGCACAAGGTCTTGTTATGCAGCTTAGACTTGTAGTGATCCTGTCTCAGCTTCCCCAGTGCTGCGTTTATAGGCTTGCACCACCACATACAGTTTCAGTGGCTTGGCATAGCATGGGACCTACATGACATTCGGTACCAGGAATTGAACTGAGGTCCTTGTGAGTGACAGGCTGGCAGTTAGACTGCTGAGCTATCTCCTGAGCCTGGGATACTTTTAATTCTTCCAGGAAAATATCCAGAAGGCGCATACCTGGGTTGAATGGAACCTCCAGTCTTAGTTTTTAAAGAACTTTCCACACTGGTTTCTGCATTAGTTGTGTCATTCTGTACTCCTATCAACCACGGAGAAGTGTTCTTTTTTCCTCAAAGTCCCTCCTGTATTCGTTATTGGTTGATTTTTTGATGATAGCCAATCTTTCTGAGGTGAAATGGAATCTCAGTTTCCTTTCAATTTACATTTCTCAAATGATCAATGATGTTGAACTTTTTATGTGTTTATTTGACATTGGTATTTCTTCATCTGAGAAATGTGCATTCATCTCAGATCCCCATTTTTGGATTGGGTCTTTGAATTTGCCTCTTTTCTTATTCTTAATAATTCTATTAAAGCCAGGTGCACTCTACACACTAAGCTTCATCCCTTTCTTTTTTTATGGTGGTGGGTTACATTGTGGAAAAATAGAAAATAAAGGTTTGCATCAAATAGTGGGGACATTTGAATAATATTCATTCACTTCCTGCGCACATGCATATTAAGTGTGTCCTATATGCTCCTTGGAGAAGCTAGGGTTTCTGCCCAGAGAAGTGAGAGTGAGATGGAGGAGATGGATTTTTTTTTTTTTTTTTTTTGGTCTTTTTGAGACAGGGTCTCATTATGCAGTTCAGGCTGGCCTTGAGCTGAATTTTTGTATCCAAGCTGGTCTTGAGCTCATACCAATCCTCATGCCTCAGCCTCCCAAGTGCTGGGATTATAGGCGTGCATCACCATGAGACAGATTTTAATAATTGTGCAGATGTGAAATGTGCCTTGAAGGAAGAACAGAGTGCATAGAAGAGTTTACCATGAATTTGAAATTTATGTGTTTTTTTTAAATGTGTCTTAGCTACTCTTCTCTCATTGCTGAGACAAACACCCCCCCACTCAAAATGAGGGAAGGAAAAGTTTATTTAGCTCACAGTGACTGGAGGTTTCAGTCCATATTCAGCTGGCTCCAAAGCAGACTGGCACATGGCAGAGGGCAACATTTCATGGCGGTGGGCAGAGAGCAAGAGCCCTGGGAGAGTTAGCAGCAACTCAAGCAGCTAACTTCTCTTCCTACCTTACACTGAAATGCAAATCACCTGCTCCAGGAGAGAGGCAGCACCCATTTCTACAATAATCAATTATGAATTCCAGAAGCTGCCCCATGACTGCATGAGGCTTTGGGAAGACACCTATACACAAGCCATAACAAAATGAGAGTACAAATTAAAATTATAACAGAAGAAGTTACAAGTGATACAGAATTTCACTTAACAAAGTAATATGAATTTCTTAGTATTTGTTGTAATACGTAGTGTTGTCTTCCAACCAGTTGTTTGTATTATCAGGTATATGCATGTAAAATTAGAAGAAGAAGAAATATATAAGAAATTAAGAAGAGAAAAAGTACAATTGAAAAAGACAAAACAAATTACGTATTATCTGATCTTCCCATAGACCAGCAGAAACGCGCAGTACAGTTGTCCAAACCATTCTGCTTACATTTAGAGACAAATCTGCCTCATTCCCTCTCTTGTGCTTCTCCTCAACTCAGTGACTATTTCTTTTTGAATAAGTTCAGTCCATTTTCCCAGTATCTATCATACCCTTCAGATTCCATTTTTCTCTTTCAGATTCTGGCAGCAAGGAGACAATATCATGTTTGTACATGTGGGCCTGGTTTATTTCATTTAAGAGTATGTTTTCTAGTTGCATCCATTTACTGAAAAAAACTAAAATTTATCCTGTTTTATAGCTGAAAAATACTCCGTTGTGTGAAAATACCACATCAATTTTACCTATTCTTCAGTTGATGGGTTGCTTTCAGAATTTAGCTATGACAAATGGTGCTGCTATAAGCACGTGTGAACGTATATTATTGTGATATGAGGTTTTCAGTTCTTCTGGAAAAATATCCAAGAGAGGAATAGCTGGCTTGAGTGGAGTCACCAACAGTAGAGAAGGATTCCTTTTTCTTCAGAGCCCCTCCAGCATTTGTTATGGTATAACTTCTTGATGTTATACCCTCTTGAGGAGCAAAGGAACGGTAGGAGGTATTACAATATATGACCTGAAACTATACCATAAAGCAGCTGTACTACTATAAAATCAGCATGGTACTGGTATAAAGACAGATCTGAAGATCAATGGAACATATTAGAAGATGCAGACACAATTGCAAACATACTCAGCCACCTTATCTTTGATAAAGGAGCCAAACATGTTTACTAGAAGAAACAACCTCTTTAATAAGTCATGCTGGAAAAAAACAAAAAACAAAAAACTGGTTTTCTACAACCTGAAGTATAAAACTAGACCCATACCTAATTCAGTGCACAAAGCTATAGTCGAAATGGATCAAAGATTTAAATACTAAACAGAAACACTAAATCTTCTGGAGAAGAATGTAGGGAGAAATCTTAAAGACAGACGTAAGTTGTTATGAACCAAAACAAAACTTCATGGGAAATCTTTCAAAGATTCAGCAACTGGGATCTCATCTTTTTGAAAAGTTTCTGAACTTCAAAGGAAATCTCCAACAGAGTAAAAAGAAAACCCACAAAAATTATAGGGGTCTGATAAAGGTCTTCTATCTAGAACATGAAAAGAATTTTAAAAAATCAGACTCCCCCAAATTCAAAGGCCAGATCCAGAAATGGGCATCTGCGATGAATATACACTTCTCAGATGAAGAAATACAAGTAGGAAGTAAATATGTGAAAAAATGTTCTGCATCATTGGTCATTTGTATTTGAGAAATGCAAATTAGATAATACTGAAATTCTATCTCACTCCAGAATGTGACTTTTATGGAAGATTAGAAGAAGGTATTGTAGAGGATAGGATGACCTGAGGGTGGAAGTGGGGGATATGAAGGTAGGAAGGAAAGGAATAGTGCAGACTGAGGAAGCAGGGTGTGTCAAGGCCTTGGGTCATGGGCAAGAATAAAGCTTGAAAGCCAGGGCAGGGCTGAGGAGGCAGTGGTGGGAAGAGCTGGCTTTTATAGTAAGGGCAGAGAGAAGGTAGATCACAGGCCAAAGAGGGAGTCACGCTGTGGCTCTGGGAAGATACTTCCATGGAGAACATGGAAGTGGCAGCAGTGAGCTTGTGAGCCCAGCTCTGGGGCCACTGTCACAATCCACAGAAGGAAAGAGTCCCAAGTTACACCTCATGATCCATCAAGGAGTTAAGAAGAATATTTGACCTATATATTTTAAAGCTAGATACTGAGATGACATGATGTAAGCTCATGGGGCAGAGGTTTTACATTATTATCTATACTCCAGGGACCAAAACAAACATTATAAAATATTACTTCAATTTTTTACTGATTCCCTCACCCTATAGTACACTGCAGTATAGACAAAATTTGAGTTAAAAAATCTATAAATTTGGCATACACCTTCAACCCTCTATACTGATTCACTTTAGCTCTCTGCATGAAGAGAAGGGGGAATTGAGAAAAAGTCTATTCAGACAGAAACAGGAGATGGGCAGTGCTGGGAAACAGATGTGCTGTGTTATGTGTTTGTGTATGCCTACATGATGTGGTGAGTGTGAGTGTCTGCAGGTGTGTTACTGTATTGTCAGAAAAAACACGGTTTCCACATAAATTAATGAATTACCAGGGTAAGAATTAATCTAAAATATAGAGATGATGGAAGGGGAATGTTAGGAAATAAAACAAGCCCAGTCCTGATACCATGTCTCATCCCTTTCAGTTGCCTAATGTGGCCAGGGCAAGCACAGGAATTCTTAAGCATGTATCCTAAGAGAACTGCTCAGTGCCTCAGACTAACTTCACGGTCTTCTGGATGTCCAGAACCACAGAAATACAGACACATGGCTTAGTGCAGTACTTCACATACCATGTGCTGAGTGAATATTTGTTTCATCCAAGCGTTACTGTTTGCTGACTGAGCAGATGGTTTCCCATTCTCTTTAAGGTACTGATGAAAATGTATTGAAGCAGTTGAATTTGGTGAGCTGTGTTTTTATTTGGTGTTTTTGATCCTATAATCTAAGATCAAAAGGAGCCTTTTTATTTTCATGTTTTTTCAGATACTTTAAAATCAAGTTTATATTAAACTCATTAGGTGAGCAGATCACATCTCTTATATTTTGAGCAATAATCTGCCAACACTGGATTGTGCTTTCACTGAAAGTTTGTCAAACTTACTGGTAATATCTTCTGGCACTGAGCTTTGAGGAAAGGGACAGAGTAGGGCAGCATGGTATTGCAGGCTCTGCCAACTCCCTGACCCTAGAAATGCTGGTTTTTTTATGACTTGCACTGGTTCTAAAAAAGGCTTACATGTTTGCAACCAGGGGAAAAGAGCTGAATTTGGAAGCTTGCTCCTAGGCATTGTGCCCTCTACCTGGCACTCTTTTTATTTTTCTTCTCTTAGGTCATCCTGTTATCTACCACCCCAAAGAGGGCCATTTGGGTATTTTGTGGATTTAACCTACATAGAAGAGATGGTGTCTTCATCTTCATTGCAGTTTTTAAGAAGTGATACTCCTTAAAAAGGATAGCACTGCATTCTATTTAGAGATGACACTGTGTGCCATTTGTCAGATATGAACCATTAAAACATTGAGACCGTTAGTGGAACAGGTTTAGAGTCCTTCTATCCTATTCTTACAAATTTACCATTAATGTTGGGAGTGAGAATGTGCTCTACATTAGTTGGCTATCTTGTTTGACAAGAACAACCTGCTGTGTGTGCATAATATTCTGATTGCAGACTCACACTGTGTTGCAGGCTTCAAAATTCAATCGCTTCCGTGATTCTCACAGCTGTCCTATGAAGTTAACACTATTACTTACCTCCATATTTTTACAATAAGGAGATAAGGCTTTTTAACCCATCTTATTTTCAAGATGAGAAAATAAATTTTCCATAGCATGAGATGTACCATGGAGAACGAATACTAAAACAAAAAACTGAATCTGTTGACAATCTAGAAAACTCTAGCATGATCAACTTTGTCCATGGCACAGATACAGAAATAATATGTGAGTGTAATTATCTTATCTGTACAGTACATAACAGTGTATGGACTTGGAGCGGGCTATGATCAGGTGTGCAGATTCAACTCTTAATAAAATGATTACTGTGAAAACCACACAGGGCTTCATCCCTGTGAAGGGACACAAGGAAATAAGTGTTGTTCTTTCTTTGCTGGGGGTCCAAAGTATACCTTTCCCAGATTCTCCTAAGGAGATCTTCTCAAGGCGCTCAACTTAATTCTGGCATGATTGCCTAAGATTTAGTGCTATATTAACACTTAGAAGCAGCCTTGAAGAGTTTCCAGAGTTGCTTGGAAAGCAGGCGCCTGAATGCTGCCAATGCTGCACGCACCAACGATCGTCTCTTTTTAAAACCAGGATGCAAATGTTCCCCTGCTAATCTCACTGTCTTTCTTTTTGTCCATTCTTTGACTACTGAGAAACATAATTATGTCTTACCTTATCTTACATTAAGAAAGTGGTATCATCCTGCTTAGAAGAAAGAAATGTGCATAAAGTCATTGTATTTAGGATAAACCGTATCAGTTAATGCAGTATTATAGAGAGGTAGAGAAATAAGAAAAACACTTCAAAGAATGTCACCAGAAAAAGATGGGACAAGATAATGCAGGCTTGCTTCTGCTTCATGATAAGCTGAACTGCTCATGTAAATGACCCTCTCTCCATCTCGTGGTGTTGTTATGCATAGTGGATTTGTTTTCCTTATTTTTGCTTCTCTACATTATTGCTTTTCAGGTATTTCCTAGACATTTATTCCCAAATTAGAATTGTTAAAATAAAAACCATTCCTGCAATGATATGTTAATAGGCAAAGATATTCTTATGTCTGTCTTTATAGATTTCCTATAAATATAGTCCTAAAATAGTTTCTTGATGTAAGAATATACTTATAGACCCAATTCTGTACATTTTTACCTAAGAATTTCTTACTTTTCTTCTTAGTGCTTTTCGTCTATGTCAAAACTAGAATTTCTTTCATTTTTTAAAATATTTGGTTGTTACAGAGTCTGACTGTGCAGCTTGGACCTGTGTTGTTCTCCTGCTTTTAGTTTCTGCAGTGCTGAAATTACAGACAAGTGCCACCGTGTCTGGACTCTGGCTGACTCAGCCTGACCAGGGGGCAGGGCTGGTGTGGCAGTTGGCGACAAGATTGAACTGTGGTCCCTGTGCTTGCTTAAGCTTGCCTAAGCAGGTGCTTTAGCCCACTGGGCTATCTTGCTGGCCTCAGAATTTCTTGATCAGATGACATAATTGATTTTGGCTTTGAATTTTGTTTTGCAGATGAAAGCCTGTATAAAAAAGTTGTGCTACTCATTTTTTATTGTTATGTTTAAAGATAATGCCAAAGAATAAATGGTACTATGTTTTATTTGCAAATTATATTTGAGTGCCATTTGTCAGCTGTGAACTCTCAGACAGTTGAGACCATTGGTCTGTTTGGGTTGAAGACTATCGTAGCTATTTCTTTCACTCTGTTCTGCAGAGTTGCCTACAGGAGTATGTAAATAAGCTCAAGAGTAAGCACTGCAGTTTTGTATACACATATGTTTCTAATAGACTCTGGACACAAATTCCATTTCAAACATCTAAAGGCATAATTAATACTGGCAGTGTTGATTTTTCTTCTGTGTAGATGTACAGAGATATAGATGACTAATTAAAGAGTGCTTGTCCTTGGTAGCTTGGCTGGCTTTAGCTGCAACTTTAAACTGGACTAAACCATATGTCCAGTAGATGGCACTCTTAGTCCTTGGACCCCAAAGTTCACAGGTTGATGACTATTCCTTTGCATTGGCTACAGATCATAACAGAATCCATGCCACTGACGTCTTACATGCTGTTTGGTATCTTACTACACAGCCTATTCCAGGCCTTTCCACTGTGGTTAATGACCCTGGATCAGCGAGCGATTCAGGTATGTCTTAAGTACATCTGCATTCCCTTGTGAAACAGATGCAAGTGCGTGTGTGTGTGTGTGTGTGTGTGTGTGTGTGTGTGTGAAAGGAAGTAAAAATAAATGATATGTGTAATACTTTTTAACTTTTTTATTCCTTCAACTTTCTCTTTGCAGATTCTGACAGTGGATTTATGCATGGACATATAGGATATGTGTTTTCCAAAATGTATAATGTGGCAGATGACAAATATGGTTGTCTTTCTGGAAACATCCCTGCCTTGGAGTTGATGGCACTCTATGTTGCTGCAGCCATGCATGACTATGACCACCCAGGGAGGACTAATGCTTTCCTAGTGGCTACTAGTGCTCCTCAGGTAATTCTTTAGACTCTTATTATGAGAAATAACTCAATGTTGAGATTTCTCTCAAAAATATTAATTTCATCAATCTGATTCCAATAGGCACCAACTAAATTGATGTCAAATTATTCTGAGAACTAAGATAAAATTATTCTCAAGCCATATACATTTGAAAAGATAATACAGCTTGTTCTAAGATATACATGGCAAGGACACAACATTTCCCCTTGGGGAATTATTGTTAGCCCTTCTCAGTTTCTCCTTTAAGAAAATCTACTTGAGTTTGTGTGATGAACTCATCCAAGAAAAAGCAAGCTGTACATATGTCTCTTATTGTTAAAATTAGAGAGCTGGGGCTATCCTGGATTTTTAAGACTGTAGGTTTCTTTTTATATAGATCATGTTTCTCAGAAATATTCTTATGAGAATAATCATGATTCTTAAGCCATTTCTAATGATTGGTAGGAATTAAGCAATCATTTATTTCGTTCATTTGTTGGAAATTTTTTACCTAAACATGTGATTCAAGAAACAGCAAATAAAACACAAGTAATACAAGTATATGTAATATACTTGTAATGTATTCTGAGATCCACCATTCTCCATTCTGAGGACTCTAAAACACTACTCTGGTTGTGTTTGCCTTGTTTTCTTGTTCATTATCTTTCATCCCACTCAAGCATTTCTACAACCCCTCTTCTGTACCATTCTAGAATATTCCTTGAATTTATATACAATTAAAATATACTTTTCTCCTTGACCACCTATTTTCTTCTTCTTTCCATAAGTACTTCATAGATCAGAATAACTTTCCTAGAAATAAGTAGAAATGCTTTTGTTAGCATCATTTACCACTCCGATTTTCCTCCACATGTTTTTATTACTTCACAATTGATACTCATGTGCTTAATCTCACATTGGTCTTCACACACTTTTTTTTTT
>PVJA010001068.1:114179-131471 GCA_004027025.1 Myocastor coypus | reverse complement strand
GTAGTCCGTTGTGTTTTAAACTTTTCTAGCAACAAATTTTCTCAACTTGCCACTGTTGGAGAATAACTTTATTGTAATTACAGCCCTTGGGATGCTGAAGCAGGAGGACTCCTTCAAGTTCAAGGCCAGCGTAGGATGCAAAGTGAGTTAAAAGCTACCCTGAACTGTATGGCAACAGCCTGTCTCAAAAAGACTTTAAAAAAATAAAGCTGTATGTTTTTTTAAAAAAAGAATAAATTTCTTTCTTTTTCATTTGCAAAGGATAATTTATGGGATTTAGGACCGGAGGTAGTTTTCTTTTAGCAGTTGAAGAGGGTACTTATCCCCTACATGCCCGTAGTTTCAGACATGAAATCTGCTGCAATTTAAATTGTTTTATTGAAAGCTTGTCATTTCTTTTTGCCTCTTTATGGAAAAGATTTCATAACAGAATAACAGGAGAATAGCAATATTTAATACATTGGATATTGTTAACTTCAAAGTAGTTACTGAGAGTATAAGACATGGGCATAAAAAAATCTCCAAGCGATATTTATACAACCTTTCTTTTCAGTGAACTAAAAGACATTGATAGTATAACCAACGTATTTTTTCCTTTTCTTTTCCTTCCTTTCCCATTTTTCTCATCCTATTCTGAACAAATTCTTCACATTTCACAATATCTGGGACCTTATTTACTCTTTCAGTTTCTGACACTAGGAAGACAAAATGATGTTTACATATACCATTCTGATTAATTCCAAGTATGAATTTCATTTCATAATGTATCTGTTTCATTATAAAACTCTGAAGTTGATCCTTCTTTGTGGCTCAGTAGTATTCCACTCTATGAAGAGACCATATCTCTTTTATCCATTCCTCATCAGATGAGCATTTGGGTTGTTTCCAAAATTTAACTATTACAAATTGTGCTACTACAAACATAAGTGCACATATAGCAGTGTGGTATGATGTTTCTAATTCTTCTAGGAACATATACAGAAAGTCAACTGCAGCCTCTAATCCTAGTTTTGTTTTTGTTGTTGTTGTTGTTTTAGGAATCTCTGCATTGATTTCCATAGTGGTTGCACCAGTCTGTACTCCGAACAATGGTGAAGGGTTTCTTTTTCCCCCCAGCCCCTCCAGCATTTGTTGTTGGTTGGTCATAGCCATTCTTTCTGGGGTGAGATGGGACCTCAGTGTTGCTTTAATGTGTATCTTTTGAATAAGCAATGTGTTGAATAGTATTTCACATATTTATTTGTCATTTGTATTTCTTCAGCTGAGAAGTGTTTCATCTCAGATGCCTATTTTTGGATTGGGTCTGTAAATTCAGGAGGTCTGTTTTTTGTTTGTTTGTTTGTTCATTTCTATATAAGTTTTATGTACAAGTCCTTTGAAGGACATTCACCTAAAATGTTTTCCCACTCTGAAGGCCATCATTTAACTCTGTTGGTAATTTAACTTGATGTGCAAAAGCTTTTCAATAAGATAAAATCCCAGTTGTTGATTCTTTGTAGTAGTGTCTGGGTGTTGTTCAGGAAGTCTCTGCCTACACCTATGCTTTCAAGATTTCTACCGACTTTCTTTTCATTTTTTACAAGACCGGGGTTTGAACTCATGACCTTGCACTTGCCAGGCAAGCACTTGTGCCACGGAGCTATCTCCCTAGATCCTCCACCAACTTTCTCTTCCAATAGATTTAGTGTTTCTGTTTTAATATTTAGTTCTTTGATCCATTTTTTTCTTTAGTTTATTGCATGATGATAAACATGGTTCTCATTTTAGTCTTTGGCATGTTGAAAGTCCATTTTTCTTGCACCACTTATTATACAGGCTATCTTTCTTCTAGTGAATATGTTCGACTCCTTTGTCAAAGGTAAGTGGCAGAATATGTTTGCAGTCGTGTCTGTATATTCTAATCTGTACCATGGGTCCTCTGGTTTGTTTGTTTGTTTGTTTGTTTGTTTTTTTCCAATACTATGATGATTTTATCACAGTAGTTTTATAATATAATTTCAAATCAGGGACTGCAATGCCCCCAGCCTTGTCTTTGATGCCCAGAATTGCTTTTGCTATTCTAGGTCTCTTGTTTTGAAATGAATTTTAGGAATGATTTCTCTACTTCTGTGAAGCATGCTAATAGTATTTTTTTTCTGCAGTACCAGGGATTGAACTCAGGACCTTGAGCTTGCCAGGAAAGTACTTATTCTACTGAGCTATCTCCCTGGCCCCACTAATAGTATTTTGATCAGGGTTGCATTAAATCTGAATAACGATTTTGGGCATATGGCTATTTTATAAATGTTGGTTCTTCCTATCAAGAACAAAGGACAAATTTTGATTTTCTAATATCCTCTTCAATCTCCTTTTCCAGAGTAATTTGATTTTCAATATATAGATACTGTTAATATTAAATAGTATCTGTCTGCTGTTTTATAAATAGTATACCCTGATTAAAATACTATTAGTGGGGCCAGGGAGATAGCTCAGTAGAATAAGTGCTTTCCTGGCAAGCTCAAGGTCCTGAGTTCAATCCCTGGTACTGCAGAAAAAAAAAAAATACTATTAGCATGCTTCACAGAAGTAGAGAAATCATTCCTAAAATTCATTTCAAAACAAGAGACCTAGAATAGCAAAAGCAATTATATCTAATAATAATATATTATTAATTATAGATACTATTAATATTAATAAATACTATCAAATCAGGTAGCAACTGTCACTTACATAAAGAAGTGATCAGATTATATGCAGAAACAGCAGACAGACTGTGTATAATAAAAAGCAGTGATTCTGGGCAGTCCATCCGCTTTCAGATTGCCTGGTCTGAGTGCCTCACGGTAGAACCAAAGCCTTCTGTGATGATTTACTTTAGAAATGAAAAGGAAAATCATCTAAGAAAGGGTCAGTGGTACCAAAATTCCATCGTGATGTTAATAAACTTGTGAATATTATCCTATGTGATGGAGGGAAAAAATAAACACTGCTATTTAAAAATATTGGTGGGGGGGTCTGGTGAGATAGCTCAGCAGTCTAAAGCACCTGCTTAGGCAAGCTTAGGCAACCACAGGCAGTTCAATCCCCAGCACCACATGCTACACCAGTCCCATCCCCAGGGCAGGCTGAGCTGGCCATAACATAAATTTAAAAAGTTTTAAAATAAATATTTGGGGCTGGGAGATAGCTTGGCAGTCTAAGTGCCTGCCTGAGAAGCATAATAACCTCGGTTTTGATCCCTGGTACTACATGCCATCCTGGGGCCAGAACCCAGCGTGTGCTATGCCACCTAGGCTATAGTGGCACATGCCTCTAATCCCAGTGTTGGAGAGGAAGCGACAGGAAGATCACTACATGTCTGAGATGCACATGAAACCTTGTAGCAAACAAATAAATGTATAGGGCCAGGCAGATAGCTGAGCAGACTAAAGTGCCTGCTTTGGCAGAGTGTAGTGGCCGGGATTCAATCCCCAGCATGCCATGCTAGCTCCACCCCCGGGGCGCACTGAGACAGTGATTAAGACTGGGTGTGGTGGTGCACACCTATAATCCCAACACTTAGGAGGCTGAAAACAGGAGAATCACTACAAGTCTGATTCATGTAGTGAGACTTTGTACACCCTGTAGACTCTGCCCTAAATTCAAAATAAATAAATAAACCATATTTTTTTAAAAAAAAATCTTTACCACTGTAGTTACATCTATGTGATGCTTTGGAGGTGGCACAGTTCTCTCCAGAATCATAAACTTTTTTTTTTTTTTTTTGTCTTTTTGAGACAGGGTCTTGCTATGCAGTTCAGACTGGCCTTGAGCTCACTTTTATAGCCCAGGCTGGTCTCAAACTCACATCAATCCTCTTGCCTCGGCCTCCCAAGTGCTGGGATTACAGGCATGTGCCACCATGCCTGGCTAAAAATCATAAACTTCTTTGTAGAAAAATATATGGATTTAGATGCCCAAGAGTTCAGTCAGCCATGACTTGGAATAAAACTGAGAAATTAAAAGATAACCAGTATCCTCTGCCCATGGGGAAGAACAAGTATTTGGCAATGAGAAGGGGTGGGGAAGTAAGAAAAGGAAAAGCAGTTGGGAAGGGTGGGAGCACAGCCACACAACAGGAGGGAGGGGGACACTCGTGGGTGAGTGTTGACAAGGGACAAGAGTCTATAAAAACCTTTTTTTTTTTTTAGAACTTTGCCATGTACTCAAAAGTTTTTGCACACGATAATTTTTGCGTCTGATATTTTGGAATATGCAAAAAAGGACATCGCTCGATCCTTCCTTTCATGAGCATGATGATTGGGTGTTGTTCATGCCTTATGCATGAGATGTGTCTCCCTCAAACCTTGTTACAACATGGGCACATTACCCGTCTGACATGGAAAAAAAAAAAAAGGACTACACTTGGCATCTATCGCTAGCAAGCATCCTACACAGAGAAGAGCATCATAGAGGTGGCGACACCTGTGTGTGATGTGAAGTTGAGAAGAACATGAGTGAGATCAGGAGGACATGGACAACCAGAACTTTTCAGCACAGAAGAAAGGTAGGTGGTCAGGGCAATCTGAATATCTTGAACAATAAGGCACTCTCTTGTTTTGAAATTCTGTGTCACTTTATTGGGTTTTTTTATTCTCTTTTTTTTTTTTTTTAAGTAATAAGGTGCTCTCCACTACAAGAAACACATGCATCTCTGTATATGAGTGCATACAACTGGAAGATAAAGAGACATAATGGACCACCTAGCTGTTGGTCTGTCATACAGCGTGGCCAGACAAGAGACAATAACCTAAAGCAGCGTTTCTCAACCTGTGGGTCGTGACCCTGGCAGGGGTCGAATGAATACATAATACATATAAGGTATTTACATTCCAAATCATAACTAGCAAAACTACAGTTTTGAAGTAGCCACGAGAATAATTTTTTTTTGTTTTGGGGTCACTGCAACATGAGGAACTGTATTGCGGAGTCACGGCATTAGAAAGGTTGAAAACCACTGACCTAAAGTATTTCATGGGGATAGATGGTAATAAGTAACATTAGAGGGTTGAGGAGATAGCTCAGGGGCATAAGCACCTGCCTGGGAAGTGCAAGGTCCTGAGTTCACATGCCATGCCAGCCTTAGAACTCTGGGTGCACCCTGCCGGCCCCAAAACCAGGCATGGTGGCATGTGCCCATAGTCCCAGCACTGGCAAGCCTGAGACAGGAGGATCACTACAAGTCTGAACTGCATAGCGAGACCCTGTATCAACAACAACCAAGAAAGAAACAAAGACAAAGAGTACTGTTTGTAGATGGACAGCACTAGGGAGACAAAAGTGTCATCCTTCTAAGACAACATACTTGAACTTTTACAGACTGAGAAATATTGATATGTCTTGAGAACTTCTTTAACATTTGTTTCATTCTATTTTGCAAGAATTACTATGAATTCTTTTCTGTTTTTGTTTTTTTGAAACAGGGCCCCACTATGTTATGCAGTTCAGGTTGGTCCTGAATTCACTACATACCCAAGGCTGGCCTAAAATCATTGCCCTCCCAATGAGCCTCCTGAAAGCTAGGATTACAGGCATACACCACTATCCCTGGCTAGGTTTTTGTATCTTAGACAATTTAAAAATCTAATATAAACATATTTATGAAATTCTACTAAATCTCTGAAACTTTTAACACAATTCTGACATCGCTATCAGATATGCAGAGGACATGGAATGTAAAATGAAACTCCAAATATTCTATTTGATATTCTAATTAAGTCAATAAATACTGACAGCCCTGATGTGCTTCTCAACTTAAATAGTGAGTTCTCTTGTTAGAGAAAAAGGAGACACTGAGAAGCCTCCAGAGACAGAAAAACAAGTTATTTTTGCATATTATATAAAAAAAATCCATCTTGATTGGCTACAGGAACCGGTGCACACTGTCAGCAAACACCCTGATAATGTGGGAGTAAAGATACAGAAGGTAAAAATCAAACAGAATTCCAAATCATTGCACTAATCCAAAAGCTGCAAAGTTAACTATTTCAAAGGACCGATAGATGCCTTTCCGTCCCCCTACCAAGAAAGGGTAGATCTGGCCTCTAGGAAAGGGCTGCATGGGCTGGGACTGTCATCAGGGCCACTGACCGTGTTGTTACGGAAGTGGTTGAAGACAGCAGAGGAGACGGGGGTGTCCCTGGAATATAACTCCATGAGGAGACACGAGCAACAGATCTTCTGCAAGCTGACCCCATCTGCTCATTTTAATATATCTAGTTGATGAAAAGGACTGACTCACAAATAGTTATAAACACCGGCATTTGCAAAGTACTGGCCTCCTTAAGATTTTCATATGAATTAGCTAATTAATAAGCAAGCAGTTTCTACAATGAGTCTAATAAATTTTATGTGCAAGTCTAGGTTATTTCTCACATCTCACAGAAGAGAAGGCTACAGAGTGAAAGTTTCCTCAAGGTCAATGTTCTGTGGGTTCCACACTCGATATTTGTTTCTAAAAGATACTAGAACAAATGATTCCAGATTATATGGATAGTTAAGACACTGGGTGCCTCCAATCGATCTTCAAATCTAATTAAATCTAAAGAACAGCTAATATGATTCTTATTGATAAAATTTAAAATATGAAGGCAATTATCAAATCTTGAAAGAAGGAATACACATTGCAAGGTGATAATTTAATAATGATGACAGCAAGCACTTACTTACTCCACGCCAGGCACTATCTGAAGGGCTTGCATCTGTTCCTTCCCTTAATCCTCACAGCTATCCCTGGATGGAGGCATTACCTTTATCTCTGTCTTTCAAAAAACAAAACTGAAGCAAAAAGCTAACCAAGGTCACACCACTGATAATCTGGCCACAGAATCTTTGCATTGTTGTCTATTCTGATTCTAGGTACCATTACTAATAATCCCAAGTGAAATTCCTAGAACATAGCTACAAAAATTGTGGATGTCAGGAGAGTGACAAAATAGCAGGATACAATTTTTTTTTTTTTTTTTTTTTTGCTGAAAAGAAAATCAAGTTCATCCTTGAATTTGAGGAAAAATGCATTCCAATTTTAGAGATTTAGAATGTGAGTAAAGTTTTGGGAAATTCTAATGTACATCTTGATAAGAATTTAAGTTACATGAGTATAAACATTTTTAAAACTCAGTGACTGTATACTTTAAATACATGCATTTCATATAAATTTTGCATCATAGAAAAATGTAAATAAATATTAAACTCAAAGTAATAGTATTATACTACTGAGGGGGCATATACAAATGTTGTTTATTTTGAATTCATCCAAAATAACATAATGTACAGATAAAGGGACATAGAGGTAGGATTATGGTTTAGACCCAGAATGTCCTTCCAAAGTCTCCTTATCCAGAGGACACACCTCTTACAAGGTGATCAGATCATGAGGTGCTATACTCATCAATGGGTTCCTGATGGGTTTATAGATAAACGTGCTGTCAGGTGGTGGGGTCTGGTCAGAAAAGGCAGGACACTAGGATTCTGAAAGGGTGTATTTCCCTTTTTGGGCCCTCTCTTCATTCTTGTTTCCTGATTGCCATGGGTTAAACACCTTTCCTCCACCACTGCCCTTCCACCAGCCCATTTCTTCCTTGGATCTAGCTGACCATGGACTGTACCATGAGCAACTGTATCACTAAATTATGGGTTTGGGCTATTCTGTCCTAGTGCCAAGTAGGTGCCTAAGATAAGTGGCTATATATATATATATATATATATATATATATATATATATATATATATATATATTTGATAACTGAAATAAAATATCAATCATGGGACTCTCAAAGAACATTTTTGTACTCAGTACTCAGGTCAAGGCATAAGTTTTAGCCAGGCACAGCGGCACACATCTATAATTGCAGCTACTTAGGAAGCTGATGTAGGAAGATCATAAATTCAAGGCCAGCCTGGGTAATTTAGTAAGACTTTGTCTCAAAACTAAAAGAAAAAGGACTGAGGATGCTGCTCAGGGGTAGAGCACCTGTTCAGAATGCATGAGGCCCTAGGTTTGATCCCAGCACCACTTTGCCAGGGCACACAGAAAGTCCTCTGTGTGGTCCACGTCATCATAGCCTCCATCCCTCCCTGTTTAAGATAATGACTTTCCTCTGTTCCATTAGGTTCTGTCCCCCATATAGGCATCTCTAGACAAAAAACTAGTTTGGTCTGATTCATTTTCTTTAATCTTTTATTTATTTATTTGGTACAGGGTCTCACTATGCAGCTCAGGCTCATAGTGATCCTCCTATCTCAGCCTCCCCAGTCCTGGGGTAACAGGTGTGCATTACCACACACAGTTTCATTGGTGGCTGGCTCAGCACCTGGAGCTAGCATGGCATGTAGTACTGAGAACTGAATCCAGATCTTTGTGCTTGCCTAGTACAAAGACCACTGAGCTATTGCCCTAGGCCCTGACCAATTTTTAAATTCAGGATAGTCCCACGCATCCTTTTCTCTCTCTAGCAATGTAGCTATTATAAGACTCTTAGGCTATTTTACATGTGAAGTTTTCTACACTGTAAACTTTGATGGCTGAACCCTCATGGTACAGCTTAGCATGTTTCTTTATGTGTTGAAAATTGGCATTTGCATCCAGATTGATGCGACTCATATTTCACCCTCTGGCAAAATTAAATGACAGGTGTGTCTTCCCCAAAAGGTACATACTGCCTGCTTTTCACTTTTGGGGAGTTATGGTAGCAACTGGTAACACCCAGTTTCTAGTTTGATTAATTGATCTGGAATAGAGTGGAGGTATTTTAATTCTATTCCATTGTTTTTACTTATTGGCCAGTTTTACAGTCCATAGAAAGACAAGATAAATAGTTGACTATATTCACCCACACAGTTTTCACAATAATGAATTGGTTATCTGTCATCCTTAGGAGGTGAGCATTTAGTTTTCTTTCTAAATATTATGAACTCATGGATTTAAATAGGTTTAAACATTATCTTCATTAAAGCTCAATTTGTTTTCTCTTAAACCTATGGCACCCTCTTAAAAATGATGTACAACCGTCAGTGCTGACTAGAGAAGCATATGTAAAGCAAGACATAGAAATACATAAAAACTTACAAGATTGGCTTACAGTGACCACCAGAGTTGATTGTAGAAAAGTGCAAAAGGTCTCTCTGTGCACTGGGGACCGAAAGGATCCAGTTGGCAGCCTAGAGCTCACTATAGGTTCCATACAAGTCTGTATCAGGAGGCCAGAGGATCTGTGATGGAGGCTGATGTGTCTGTTCCAGAAGCCAGGAAACAGAGTCCAAGATTAAGGCAAAGACTGGCACTCCTTCAGTCTTGGAAATGGAAAAAAGCCTTCCTCCTTGGTTTCCCTTTTATTCCATTCAGGTGGCAAGCTTATTGGCTGATGTCACTCACACCCACAGTTGGTCTTCTATCTTCAGTAAGTATCCTCAGCCTCACCCAGAGCTGTGCTGATTCACCTGGGTCAAGGGGTTTTCCTCAAGGAAACACAACCAGCTAACTTTCCCATGGCCTTTCATCCTCTCATCCATGACTCTGATAGTCTGATAACTTCACTGTCATGAGGTCAGTCAAGATGTTTTAGCTCATCTTGTATAATTCCTACTCAGACAGATGGAGCCATTTCTCGGAGAAGCCCTACTTTCTTTCATTAGAGCATGCTATTCCAAGACCGTAATCTGGGCATTTGGGTGGATGACTTACTGTAGCCAGGGACTTCATTAGAGAAGGACAGGATTAGGAAATAATTAAAGTGTATTATGTACATGTACCAACCTCTCATGATGAATGCAACCATTAGGTACTGCAAAAAGGTACTAATAAAAAATAGTTAAATGATGAAATAAAAAGAACCCTTGCTCACATTTTATTCCCTGAAGTATCTTTTTTTTTTTTTAAGAATTTTTTTATTTTATTTATTTATGTTTTTCTTGTTTCATAGCCTTTATTTGCTTATTCACTCATTTTTATGGCTGGCTCAGCCCGCGCCCTGACAGCAGGGCTGGCACAGCATGTGGTGCCAGGGATCGAACCGCGGTCCCTGAAGCCGCCCAAGCTTTCCCAAGCAGGCGCTTTAGACCACAGAGCCATCCCGCTGGGCCCATCCCTGAAGTATCTTAAATATGTCATTCTATATTATTTTGGCATGAAGCTTTGCCACCAAAGCCTGATACTAATCTAATATTCTTTCCTTCATAAGTGCTTAAAGCTTAGGGGATATGGCGGTTAGCTAATGGTCCACTTGGAACACCCAGCTGAGCTGAGTCAGTGTGGTTCTGGGTGTGGAAGGCCCACCTGAAGGTGGTTCCCAATAGCACAGAAAGGAGAATGGCTGGGGAACATGATGCGCTGTGGCTTCTCCCAGAGAAGCTTGTGACACTGGCTTTCCTGATATGAGCTCAGCTGTTTTCACTGGAGGAGCTCAAGTCCTCTCTGTCCCTGAGGATGGCTGTGGTTCTCGATGGGGCAGCTCCAGTCCCCCTTGAAAGCCATCTGGCTCCTCACAGGTGCCTTCTGGTACAGCTCCTTCATCCACTGGTGCAGGCTTTCTAGCTTCCACCACTGGCCTCTGTGCCTTCCCAGTGCAGATCCTTGGTACAGACTTGCATGAGACATTGTTATGGGCGCTGGACCTCCAGTTAGACTCATGCAAGACACTGCTGTGCGATCGAGGCCCTCAGCTGGATCTTTTGGGTCTCTAGTGTGTGTGTGCAGATGCCCCGTATGCTTCTGCATTCGACTCTTTTGTTGAATATTATAAAATAATCCTACAATTGTGCATCCTGTATTAAATTGGCTATTCCTTTGTAAGCCCTGATTACAACAGGAAAGTTGTTTATCTTTCTTTAAAATCCAGGAATCTTTCCATAACATGTCCTAGCACTGATAGAACTGGAGCAGTATGCTTAAGTACTACACAGGCTGAGCTTTAAAGTTGCATTCAAAATACTCCAGGAAATGGTTCAGGAATGTTTATTTGACTCTCCATTTTTTGCTTTTTTTTTTTTCAATTTTATGTATTTAGCACAGAGTCTACAGGGTCTCATTACACAGATGGGACTCCTAAGGATCCTCCTTCTTTCAGCCTCCGAAGCACTGGGGTTACAGATGGGCACCACCACGTCCAGTCTCAATAGCTGTCTCGGTGTGCCCCATGGGCAGGGTTGGCATAGCATGCCAGGGGATTGAACCCCCACCCCTGCATCTGCCTAAACAGTCACTTTAATCTGCAGAGCTATCTGGCCTGACCTGACATTCCATTTTAAGACTTAGTCTGTTCCCTTTCTTTGTCCTTCCTTCCCAGTATATTCTGCTGTCTATATGCCAGGTCCTTATTTTCTATAGTTTTCACTTTTCGCTTCCTTTCAAATGCTTTTATTTCTTCTTTCTTTCTTTCTTTTTTTCTTTCCTCCTCCTCCTCCTTCTTCTTCTTTTATATTTTAGGGAAGGGTTTACAGGGTGTTCAGGGTCTCACTACTAAATTGGACTCATAGTGATCCGCCTGTTTACAGCCTCCCAAGAGCAGGGATTACAGGTGTGCACCACCATGCCCAGTCTCAATTGCCCTCTCAGTGCACCCAAGGAGCGTGGCTGGCATAGCAGGCCAGGGGCTCGAACCCCCTATTTCTTCTTTCTTTATTTGTTTTTTAAAAATATTTCGTTCTTTGCCTTCTTTCTTTTCCTTCTATTGTTTCTTTTGGTCCAGAGTTCCTTTTGATTCCTTTTCAATTCTTCTTGGTTTGGTTCCTTTGGGTCCCATGCTTACTTTATTTCTATAATGCATTTTTCCCTTTTGCTTTTTCCTAATTCTCATGAATGATGGTCTCACATTTTCTTTTTATTGGTGGGACAAGAACTCAAAGTTGAACCTGGAGCCTTCATCATGAGCTATATCTCCATGGCTCGTCCCATTTAGATTTTTGAAACAGGATTGAATCACTGACATTCTTAAGCTGGTTTCAAACTTGGGGTCCTCCTACCTCAGCACCTATAGTGCTGGGATTACAAGTGTATGCCACCATGTCCAGCCATAATGATTTTTAATGGTTTTTTTAGAAATACCATGTTGCTGCTCTTAACTTTTTTCAGCATATATTCAGAGGTAATTTGGTTGCCTATACTATCTTTAATTTTTTCCTAAAAATTCTGAGGCCCAAAGAGTGGTTAATTTTCTAAATTCACTTTTTAAAGTATAGAAAACAAAGGAAATGTTTTATGGAGCAAAATGTGTATATTTAGAATCAGCCAGCTGGACTCAGTTTGTTGATCCAATTTTGTTGGCAACATCCAAAACATGATAATGTGGAGCCAGTGAACATAAGCCTTCTTCTCCCCATCAGGCCTGACTAGGACATTGACCTTGGCTACCTCAGTGTCATAGAGCTTCTTTACAGCTTCTTTGATCAGGTACTTATTGGCTTTGATATTCGCTATGAGCACGAATGTATCATTCTTGATCTTCTTCATGGCTGACTCCACGGTCAGAGGGAACCTGAGGGTAGCACAGTGGTCAAGCTTGTTTCTCTTTTTTTCTTTTTTAATGTATTTAGCACAGGGTCTATAGGGTCTCACTACATAGATGGAACTCAGAGCTGAAAACCCTGATTTTAGCTTCCCAAGAGCTGGGATTACAGGCACACATCACCATGCCCAGTCAAAGCCTGTTTCTCTTACGGCTGCTTTTCTGAGGTATTTGGGCTTCCTCCAGAGCCACGGTGTCTTGGGATAGCAGAAGGTGGGTGACATTCCAATCTTCTTTTCTTGTGGCTATGGATGCCTTTCAGCATGGCTTTCTTGGTCTTCATAGCTTTTGATTTGGCTTGAGCTTTGAGAGAGGTAAGAGTTTCCTTCTTCACCTTCAGTGCCATCTTGGAAACCAGGGTCCAACAAAGTGATTATTAAAACAAATTTGCATTCTAGTGTTTTCTTTCAAGAAAAGTAGGAAGTTTCATAAAAACAACCAATCAACACTAGGCTAAGAATTCCCAAAGTAGGCTACCCTTGCTCCAGAGTTTCTTTCAGGTAACTCTTCCCTTTCTTACTTCAAAGGCAAATAAGCCCAGCACAGTCAGAAGTTACAGCAAACAACGCCTTTTCACAAAGGCCTAATGAATGTTCTTTCATTTCTTCCACAGCGTCAGTTCCATGTCTGCTTTTGAGGTCCTCCCTACAGCAAAGGATCATCTCCGACTCTGACTCCTTTGTGTGAATCAAAGAGAGAGACTACTGACATAAAGAATTAATATTAAAGGCATCTCAAATGCAGGTGTTATCCAACACTAGCACTGAACATAAAACTCCTATCTTCATCAAATTACTTGATCAATTGATGTCAAGCCATCTAATTTAACTAGAGAAACATCTCTCTTCACATAAATGAACAGATTACGGTACTTCACAGAGAATGAATTGAATGATTTCCTACCAGCAAACAGAACTTTGTTCTCTAAATATTTTAACCACTTGAATTTTAAAATGTAAATTCTCTTCACAATTATTTTCCATTTTCTATGTATTAAGAAAAATAATGTACTTAATATAGTTAATAATTTTGTTTAGGATGCATGTTAACAAAAATAAGTATTAAGATAAGTAACTTTTTTTTTCTTATTTCAGAACTTTTGTTTGTTTGTTTATTTATTTATTTTTATGGCTGGCTCAGCCTGCCCTGAGGGCAGGGTTGGTACAGAATGTGGTGCCAGGATCCAACTGCGGTCCCTGCAGCCACCCAATCTTTCCTAAGCAGGCGCTTTTAGACCACTGAGCTATCCTGCCAGGCCCCAAGATAAGTAACTGTTTATCAGTTTATCTTTGACTTTATTATTGTTGCTGATTTATTGGCTACCGCCAGGGTGGTATAGTTGTTGTTAGTAATAAGTTGACTTTGTAGGCCAATCAGTATATCTCTGTGTCACTAACAACACCATATTCTATTCCCAAAGGATTGAATGCTGGTCCAATTACCAGATTCATGGAGATATTTGATCTTGAAATATCAATAAAGTCATTTATCGATGTCCATACATATCACAGTGAAGCACACACTGATTAAAGAGCTCTCCATATTAGCAACCAGTTCTTTCTACTCACAAAAATATCAAGCGTGAAAAGATAAGGTAATAAAATTTCATACAAAAGTCCTAAATCCCCCAAAGGCATCAAACCCATAGGCCATCAGAGGAAAACAAAAGCTACATAGCCAAATGCTGTGAAAGGATAACAGAAGTGTTGTTGTTTTTTGGTGGCACCTAGGATTGAATTCAGGACTTTGTGCTTGCCAGGCAGGTACCTATAAAACTAAGCTATCTCCTCAGCCACCAAGAAAAGATTTTTTTTTAAATGGGTCAATAAGGTGCTCATCAAGTTAAAAGAAAATATACCTAAACAAATAATGGACATGATAAAACCATCAGTGAGTTTAGAGAAAACACTAGTAAAATTATAGCTGAGCTAAAGAAAATAATTAGACATGATGAACAACCAGTTTAGCAAAGAATTAGAATTCATAAGAGGATTCAAAACATAAATCCAGAAAATTAAAAATTCTGTTGAGAAAGTGGTCAACCGAAGTGACTGTCATAGGGAAAGTGTCAGAACTAGAAGATGAGGCAATGTCATTCACCGTGTATTCAGAGATGCCCTCAAAACAACAAACTTCTATGAAAAAGGGATCCAACAGATGCTATTTGAGGCAACCAAGATTAGCTGGAATTACTAAAATATCAAAAGGTGGCACAAATTATATGAAAACCTAGTCACAGAAAAAGGCAGCACAAACTCTTCCAAATCCAGAGGAACCATGATTCACGAAGTTAATTTTTTCCATGATTCTGGTAAAATGAGTTGGACAAGACATGAACCAAATATCCCCCTAGCCATTGAGTTTGATTCAGTTTCTGTCAATTCAGTTTATGACCAAAATCATGGGGGAAAAGTTCATGAAGAGAAGAGCCCCTGTATTGGGCAAGATTCAAACATATAGAAAAGTGTGGTGGACAAAATTTGAAACAACCATGAGAAAATGACCTCCTCATGCTACATGGCAGTCAAAATCCTAATATCTAACAAAATGACAGAATCTTAAGAGCTCTAGGAAAAAAACCAATGCATCATGGTGTGTGTGTGTGTGTGTGTGTGTGTGTGTGTGTGTGTGCATGCTGGATTTCACTACACAGCTCAAACTCATGGTGATCCTTCTGTTTTCAGCCTTCCCTAGCACTGGAATTGTAGGCGCACACCACCACACCCGGACTCAGTCACCTGCTCAGCGCACCCAAGGCTGTGAGGCAGCATGTGGTACCAGGGATTGGATCTGCGTCCCTGCACTTGCCTAAACAGGTGCTTGGTCCACTGAGCTATCTCACCAGCCCTCAATGAATCACTTCTGAAGGTAGACCCATGAGAATTACGGCAAGCTTCTCAACACAAACCTTAAAAGCCAGGAGAAATTGGAGAGAAATGTTTCAGGCCCTAAAAGGAAATTTTCTGTTCAGAATGATATACCCTGCAAAACAATCTTTCCAAATTGATGGAGAAATAAGGCGTTTCCATGACAAAAAGCTCTACAAAAAAAAAAAAAATTCATGAGCTGCAAACCAGCACTCCAAAAAAACTCCAAAGGATAACCTAGGAAAAGATATTGGAGCCAGTAATGCCAAAATAAAGTCTAATAGAATGAATACACCAGGCAGGGTAAGAAATTAAACAGAAGGATGGAATTAAGGAAATAAGCAATAGGAAAAGTATGCAATGGGGTAAGAACAGTAATAGGTCGATACCTTTTAGTAATAATTCTCACTGTAAATGGTTTCAATTTCCCAGTCAAAAGACACAGATTGGGTAAGGGGAGATAGCTCAGCAGTCCAAGCACCTTCCTGGAAAGCACAATGACCTGGGTTCAATCCTTGGTACTGTATGCCAGGCTGGCCCCGAAACCAAACCTGGTGATGCATGCCTGTAATCCTAGTGCAGGGAAGGCTGAGACAGGAGGATGACTATGAGTCTGAGCTGCACAGTGAGACCCTGCACCAGATAGATAGATATAGATAGATAGATAGATGGTTTTCTAAATTTAAAGGGAAAAGACAAATTGGCAAAATAGAACAAGAAACAAAACCCAGCAGTGTGCTGTATACAAAACATTATGTAATCAAAAAAGAAACTCACAGACTAAAAGTCAAAGAATAAGAAACAATATTCCATGCAATGTGAACTTGAAAGAGCTAAGAAGAAATATCTAACTTCACATAAAGTGGATTTCAAGGAATAACTGACTAGAAGAGGCAAATAAAATCATAACGTGTTTGTTAAGGGAAGAGATAATGAGAAGAGATAACAATTATAACCATACAGGTAACATGCGTTGGTATACTGAACTCCATAAAATAAGCACTACTGGACATAAAATCATCAGAAAACTGCCAACACAATTATAAGATATTATATCACACAATTTATGGCCTCAGTACACTATAGTCATGAATAGATTGACTCAACAAAATAATCAGACGAATGATACATTCAAATGAATAGATTTAATAAGTATCTGCATACTATTTTACCCAACAATAATGGAATACACAATCTTCTCGGATACATGTGAAAATTTCACCAAGACAGACTACCTAAGAGAGAAAATTATAAAAATCAGAGCAGAATTAATGAGCTTGTTACTTAAAAGAACAATACAACACAAAGCACCAATAAATCAAAGAGCTCGGGTATTTTTTTATTTATTTAGTACAGGATCTCAATATGCACCTCATACTTATGGTAATCCTCCTATCTCAGCCTCCTCAGAGCTGGGGTTATAGGTGTGCACCACCACTCCCAGTTCCTTGGTCAGCTCAGCATGTGGTACTGGAAATCGAAGTCAGGTCCTTGCACTTGCCAGGCAGGTGCTTAGTACACTGAGCTATTTCCCTAAACAAAGAGGTGGTTTTCCAAAAAATTAAAAAAAAAAAATATAGTGCTGACCAGATAGCTCAGCAGATTAAACCACATGCTTTGGCAGACACAGAGGCTGGTTCAATCCCGGTTGAGCTGTGATGGCCCCACCACTGGGGCCCCCTGAGACAGTGATTGAGACTGGGTATGGTGGCATGCCTCTGTAATCCCTTGCTTGGGAGGCTGAAAACAGGAGGATTACTACAGGTCCTGTCTGTGTAGTAAGACCCTGTAGACCCTGTAGACTCTACAGACCCTGTACTAAATTTTAAAAAGATAAACCCTTAGCCAATTCTTACCAAAAAAAAAAAAAAAAAAAAAAAAAAAAAAAAAAAAAAAAAAAAAAAAAA